>JAAAKL020011235.1:0-13796 GCA_010016065.2 Carybdea cf. marsupialis auct. non (Linnaeus, 1758) | reverse complement strand
CAAACGCCTCTAGTTTAAACACTATATACACTACAGGTCTGCTACTTTGGGAAACAGCCTATTCCAAACTTGCCTTTCGATATCTGGAGTCAAATCGTACTAAAAATTCTCTATGTTGGTCTCTTTGCTACAAGCATATTGGATCCAAGCCTAATACAAAATCAGTGTAGTATTACTAAACTATTACGACTACGAAGCCAAACAGGGCCTAGGGGCGGAACGAGTTACGAAGTCTTCCTGGAATACGAAAGTCTACAAATGAGTTCAAAGACGCAGGGAATATATTTATCTTTTAAGCTGCCTATCTGTCAATGTCTTTGCTTAATATTTAAAATTCACTTGATTTTTTCCAGGATAGATAGGCCTGTTCTACATCATTTTTGTGAAAAAATTACCTTACGTCTTGTAACAACTTCAAGTTCCCATTGCTACATTTGAGTCCGTCTCTCATTATAATACCTTACTTGTCATCCCTAATTTCGTTTCCAGGTCTCGTACAACATATACACGCTTCCACTCTATAATATAAGTGTTCATTGTGTACGGAGTTGTGGAGCTTGGACAAGGTTAAAAAAGGTCGATTCTAGATCATCAACTAAGTCACCTCTAGGAGTACGCTAAGGCCATCGGCTGGACTGTCCATTAAATGCGGCAGACATCCTTTTATCATATATCATACTTTCTACATTGTACAGGTCATTACATTAACAGAACTTAGAGGCCCAGTTGTTTGTCATGACATTTGGAAGATTCACTAAACTAGACATTGACAATTTTCTCATTTTACTCACCTATTGCTCTGCTACTAGCTGCTCAATCTAATTTATAAGTTTTTCCGAGACCCTAAAAGTAAAATCAGTCATCAGTATCAGTTGTCCGTCTGAAAGAAGATCTGCTTACTTATCTAAAAAAGACTTATCTATTAAAAGACTGTATCGAGCTATCCCATTGTTTCCAACAGCGAAAAAGTGTAGTCACGAATGCTAGTCTCCAGACATTAATCCCCACACTTTTTCGCCGTCGTAAACAATAAGAAGCTCGATCCAGTCTTTTTAGAGATCAGTGGTACTGGCCCACAATAGTTAAAATAGCGCGGGAAGATCCGCCATGTTACCCAACATTTTTATATGCTTTGCTTGATGGGGACTGAAATAGCGTTCAACGACTGTCCTCGCTATGAGGCGGAGGATGCTCCATCCAGGGTTTCTAGAGATCAGTTGATCTGCTCCACTAAATCTGTGATCACAGGGTACCGAATGATATTTTCTACTTATGACGTGTGTAGTTACGTTCTATAAGTTATTCCCATTGCTCACTAGTGTTGCCAAAGTAAGCTTCAAATCGTCAATTGGGCGACTTTGTAACCTCAGGTAGCAACAATTGCATCTATTGCTGCGATGTTGTGTTCGATGTTTGGGCGGTAAAAGAAGAATATTAACGCAAAGAGACATCATTGAGCGCAATTAGAGCAACGAGAGGTATGATCAGTCTGTCACGTTTAGCGACAACACGGGATTGAAAGAAGAAGGATACAACAATACGAGACTGTCTTTTGAAAGGAGCCAATTGGAAGTTACAAAAAACAGCTGATGACATGTTTTCCTTCCAATTAGTATGCACTAAAAACACAATGTTAACTAAACGTTGTGACAGCGGTAATATATTTTGAATTTCAGTTTTGACATAAATGGCATAATAGTAAGCATAATTAATTTTGTTGTCGTCCTGGAATTAGTCGGCATGCTTTGGTTATTTTATTTTCATACACTTTACACACACACACACACACACACACACACACACACTTGTCGTTTCTTCATCAGGTCATGCTACTGTTGTTTTATATACATATATATATATAGATAGATATAGATATAAAAATAATTGACTCTAGGGTAATTATCGCCTTATCCGTGCTACGCTAACAAGTACAAATACGTTGCATCGCAATTATATACTGTATATGTTAAACAATCGACCTCGCCTAATTACAGGAGTACCTGTTGTATATATGTTGCAAGTTTGGTTATTGATTGCTATTGGACGTGGTCCTATTACAAATTATAGGTAGATATCCGTCAGCTTTGTACTCCACCAATTTGCCGTAACTATCGAGGCTCATGTACGCTAAATATTGCAACTAGAGTCCCCTTGTTTTGCTTGTTCTAGAGTTTTCTTTCCGTTGTTGACAAGCAATGGTTTTGTTGAATTGACCCTGACTATTTGCACAAAGTGAAGTATCACACGGAGAACAGACTGCAAAGATTCATACTCTTCTAACTTCCAATTAAGATGATTCGATAGACCTGTTGTCGTATTTTGGAGGGATTTAGTTGCAATGTCAGTTATGGGAAGTGTTCTTTTGGGGTTGCCGTAAACTTGGTAATCCTTTGACGAATAATGATCGTAACGACTTTGGAAAGAAGCAGTAAAGATAAGATACTGGACATGCCATTGCCCACAGGTAGAATACTGCTTCTATTACGGTCCTACGAGTGACCTCAGACATGATATCTGTGGCTTTAAAGGAGTAATAAGTAGACACCATCATGGGGAGCACAGAGAAGGCGATGTGACTTCCAAGAAGAATAAAGTACATCTTCAATACCCGTCTTTCGGTGCTCTCTCTGCCAGATGTGACATTCGATTTAACATTTTCTAGGCGTTTTCTACTCCGTCGAACCTTGAGAACAATCCACAAGCAATTAAAAGTAGATATAAGAAAGTATAGAGCAGCTGCTGGAATACTGACGTAATGACTATACGGCTGATGTATATCTAACGGTTTATATCTTACATAAACAAGAAGAAAAGCAGAAGGAATCAACCATAACGTTATGTCTATCTTCATAACAATCTCGTGGTTTCTTTTCTGAAGGGCTGGTGTTCGGCATTTACTTGAAATAAACCAAACTTGAGTGAACGAGAAGAACATCATGTGAGCTTTGTAGGAGAGGTCGACGAACGGCGACATGCCTACCATTACTTGAAAGTATATGGTCCTTGGAAAGTTCTTTACGTAGGTATAATTATGTAGCAGGCCAAATAACTGAACGACAAGAAGAATGTCTGTTATACATAGATTCAGGAATATTATTTGCCTCCTAGCTTGCTTAGCTTGAAACAATAGAAAAATTGCAAGGATGTTAAGTATGATGATAAAAGGTGCCATGATTGAAGTGAACCAGAAAATAGCTAATCTAGCTGTCATATTCGGTGCTTCATTGGTTACATTCATTCTCCTTTAGTGTTGTAGTTGTGATATCCACTTAAAAGCGCTTGAGACGGCAGAAAGTTTGTGAAATGATCTTCCACTTAACCAATTTTGTTTCTCTTCCAAAATTTCTAAACTTTAAATGGTCATGCAACATTGGCCATCTTTCTGTGGCACACAACTGTTGTTGTCAAGGGTTGTAGTGATCCTCAAAGGAATTGAGTATTACTCATTTCGAAAGAACCTTGGTCCAAATATAAGAACCTAGTTGTCTGAATTTCTTTACAGTCTCCTCGTTCATCTGATAAACAATTGTTTAGCCTATTGTTTCTTTCCGAAGTAATAACTTCCTGATTCAAAAGAGAACGCTTCTGTTTGTAGCTAAGACGTTGTTGAAGTTTGGCAATTAAAGAATCGATGAGAAACCGTAAAAGTTGAATTAACGGTGTTCACACTTTTCATAGCAGAATGGGTACTGGGTGGTTACTTCAGCACCGAAGACCTAGGTTTGCAAGGTGCCGTAAATACAATAATGATTTGATATGCTGCTTCTCCACTTTAAAATGGACGATTCTTCCTTTCGTTTCCATGATGCATCTCCTCATCACATAAACACACTGACCTAAAGATGACTGCCGCTGACATGGTCGGGATGAGTACTGCACGTTTGTAGAATGAAGCAGCTACCAATCCAAACTTTCCAGAAATCGTTCTTCTATTCCCAGCTTAAACTCCAATTGCCAGCTATTTTAAATAAGTTACATGTTTACATTGCCTACCTACTTGAAATATGTTGACATTACAGCTCCAACAGAGTAACCACATTTGATTTCTTCAGTAACATATCCTCTTCAATATGGAAATTGAGCTCATTTGATATCGTATTTAAAGTTCATTTTATAAATGGTCTTATACAACATGCCTCCATTGATGTATCTCACCCAGGGTAAGCTGAATGAAACCGATACAACTTGTTGTAGGCCTACATGCTAAAGTTTGGTTATTGATTGCTATGATGTGGTCCTATTACAAATTATGGATAGATATTCGTCAGCTTTGTACTCCACTAATTTGCCGTAATCATCGAGGCTCACTTACGCTAAATATTGAAATTAGGAGATCCTTGTCATGCTTGTTCCAGAGTTTTCTCAAACAATTTCTCTAAATGACAGTATTGTTGGGTTAGCTGGTGAGAGGCTTTCTTTCAGTCACCTATTAAGCTTTGCAGCAACCGGAACGATTCCTTTGAATTTGGCACTTATATCTCCGCATATTTTTCCCATTTCAAATTTAAACACCAGCTCAACTTTCAATCTATTAAGTCTACTTCTTTTGCCTGTAATTGTCACGATGCCAGTTGAAAATTATGCATGCTAACTTTGTATTATATGCACTGCTATTAAACATCCTCGGCAGTTATATCTAGTAAAACATCCAGCCGTTCATCAATCCGTGATACAACTTTCTATCGGCTTCTGTAACATTACTCTCCATGCACAAGCTGCATCACGTATGGAAAGTGAGAGTGCTGTAGAAATCATGTACGTCAGTACACATTTGCAGAAAGAAAGACAATGTTGTTATTGACCCACAGCATTGGTGTATGACTGACTCTTTGTCTATCTTCTGAAATGACTAATTAAGGACTTTGTGGAGATGTAAGAACTCCAGAAGTATGTAAAGCATCCTTCACCAGTTGAACTCTAGCGCACGACCTGCCACCGTTGATCACGCCATTATGCTTGCATAGCAAAAGACACTTTCTAAGAGACTCAACAGTGCACAATACAGGCGTCAATACAACCTATGATGCAGCCATCAAATGGAGGCTGGACTTGCTTTACTGCTATGGAAGTTTCTGTAAACATCGAACTGTCCATAAAAGAATTGCATAAAAGAATGCAATAGAAAATGCAATTAAACCTTGCTCCGAAAATTTTAAAAGGAATTACAAGATCTTGGTTTTAATTAAAGAGGTTTAATTCAATTTACACATCAGTAACTGCAGTGCGAAAGAATGGAAACTATAATTTCGAGGCAGTTGAGCATCAATAACCGGTGACTAATAAATTTTAGGCTGATGGGATATGTTTCGCATAGCCAGGTGCTTTTCACAAGTGAAGTTTTGGATGAAGAAGAAAATATGGTTGACAGACAAATGAGCAAGTAGAAACAAGTTTAAGTCACTAGTATTTCACGCTCACAAAAAATGCAACGGGACTCTTTTCTCTTCATGACACAAGTTTAAAAACAAATTCTGTCTAGCAATATTAATCTTTGCTATAATGAGAGCTCTCTTGCGGTAGGTGCGCTCACACAAATACGAATACGGTGAGACTTAATTAAAGGAAATAATTGTTTATTACCAAGAGACAAAAAATCTCGTGCAAATTGTACACGAGGAGAAATGATAATGCAAAATGCAGCAAAAGACAACTTTTGGTGAGATACGTGAGGTACAATAGTCACCAAAAATACATTTGGTAGGCTAAACTAAGATGAGTTGCTGTAAAACAATGCTATGCTTCTTGTTTACAAATATACAAAATACATAGTACTGGCTCCCTGTGAACAGATAACTTGAACAGGTGTTCAAACAACTAAACAAGACTAACTAAGGATGAGCTTGTTTATAATCAGAAGGGAAAAGACTTGGGAGACAGGAGTGAAAATACTAGAATAAACAATGACATTGATACCTAAGTATGCAAACATTAATCGGGAAAATGGGTGTAACTATCTTACCGATGCGAGGAGATCAACACAACGTCAGAAAAGATTAAGAGATGAAGGTCTGAAATTAAGGGAAATCTGACAACTGAATTGGAAACTTGGAAAAAACCCTACATACACAAAGTATATAACCCCAATATAGGTATAAAGATGCAGCGAGCACAATGCTGGATTGAGATAATCGTAACACTGTGTCAACATGAAGCCAATGTTGCGAAGGCACCTGAAATAGAGTGATGTGTTGTTAGTAAACATGTTATTAACCTTTGTTGATGCTATACCTTTGATCTGAGGAACGTGTAGAATTCGTAAACAGCTGCAAAAACCTTTGATGAGGCATAAACTCGATTACTGTGCAATAGGCCTACGATAAAAAATTGTGTACTGCAAGTAGATAAGTCATAAGGAGTATCACAGGGTAATTGGGGTGATTGGAGAGTGGTACATCACAGAAGCAAAGTGACAGGGTACACTATGATTAACATAAAAGAAAATTGCTTTAAAGCAGAGTTAACAATGGACCTTCGACAACTGCTGTCGTGTTCCAATCAATAAAAATTCGGACTTATTGTCATTTAACATAAGTTTATCGTTGGTCATCCATTTTCTCAAATCACTGATACAGATTTCCATTACCTTAACTGCTTCCTGTGCACTTACTAAAGAATCAGGTTTAAACGCAAGGTATAACTGCGTATCATCTGCGTAAGTGTGAACATGTGGCAAGTGACCTTCAATAATATCAAATAGTATACTTGCATATAATGTGAACAGCAATGCCCCCAAGCATGACCCTTGAGGAATTCCCTGTGTAAGCTGAAATTTATCAGAAACGTTATTATCGTAATTGAAATTTGTGCCCTATGAAGACCGGGAGAAGGGTACAAACTCGTTTGCTTATAACTTAGGAATGATTGCTAGTGCAGACCTAAAACTTTACAACTTTCCTTAACGTTAGACCTTGTTTAACAACCTAAGCAAGTAGTCATAGTAGCCTGCTTTTACTAGTGGCCAGTAGCATGCCCGGCATCCTATATTTATTGCTTTTAAGTTTTTAAGATCGTTCTTTATTAAAGCTGCGCTACATCCTCGACAAAACAATACCTTGAAGTCCCCCAAAATAACGAGGAAAGAGGGTAATACATGATGCCGAGGAGTCATAACTAAATACTAGTAATATTTGAATCTATTACAACTCCTTGTTTGTCCCATTACAACCTCTTCCTAACCTCTTCTTTCCCTTCCTCTTCCCACCATCCTAATTGCTTACGGAGACAAGGACGTTACGCCCAATTAGAGGTGATCCGCAGGCCATGAAAAGTAAGTGACCTACCTTGTATACTTGTTCTAATTACCAGGAAAGTGGCGGGTAGAAGTGAGGTCTTTCAAGGGATAAAATCTAAGTTAAAAAAAGAAAGATCAGGACTGGCTTCGATATAGGATGGCTTAATCCGATGAAAATATTCAAAAAACATATCCCATTCAAATGTGTTATTTTTTAAATCAGCAAACAATCCAAAAGCCAACAGCCTGAAGATGGGAGAAGTATCTCTCGAAACGTAGCTCCGAAAAGGACTACGACTCCAGATGTGACAAATATCTACCATCAATGTGTTTTTTTTCTTAATTAATTGAACAGTAGTAACAGAAGGCATTGCAAGCAACAAAAAGATAAAAAACCCCTTATTTTCAAAGGTATCCGGTACTAACTGATTGTATCAATAATTCTGTTTAAATATTCCTGAACTCTTGTTTTAATGCTAATACTTTTTATATCCATAATTGATGAACAGCAAAAGCTCATTCATACAATGATAAGCATCTTTCGAGAACACCTTTTTTCGTCCTGCTCATGCACGGAAGGACTTCTCCTTATTTACTTCATGGCTAATTCTTGAGTAAAAGTAATTAACATTCAATAATTTTTTTAAATGAGGATCAATTACATAATCATTTCCTGATAAATAAAAAACTAAGTAGAGATTCTCGTGCAACGCCGGGTACTTCTGCTAGTTTGATAATAACTGCATTTTTTTTGTATTCACCCTGATCAGGGCCAAAGCCACTACTAGAAACGGGTTACTTTTCCTTTTCGAATACAATCTATTCATGCTGACCTTTTTGCTTACTTTTCATGCTATTTGAAATACTTACTATTCTTGCTATTCACGCATGTAGTCCCCCCTCTGTCCTATCTCTCGAAACATAGTTTTCCACTTCACAAGAGCAGATGACAGAGCACAGTACCTCCGGGATCGTGGCAGGCAAGCGTAGGGTCGGTTCGAACTCACGACCCTCGGAGTGTGAGTCTAACACTCTACCATATGCCAATACTGTATTTGATTTGCTGTTAGGCTACGCTCATGTTACTCGATGTGGGTACGAGCTGTTATCTGTGGTATTAAATCAACTAGCTTTAATAAGTTATCAGTCTCGATTACCCAGACAGCAGTGTTGTCTCTACCGCCATGTTGCTTTACTGACCTTGAGCAAAAACGAGTGAGTTTGTCTCGTTTTCATTTATCAAGCTGTAAATACGGCAACTTGAAAAGAGAGCTCTCGAACGTCTCGTTTTCCAGATAATGGGGGAACAACTTCAACCGGATGGTCAGATTCGTTTTCAAAGTCGAAATTCGTTGCTACACATATAGTGATAGGCCTAGGAAGTGCACTGCACTCGAGTACTATACCAAGAGCCACCCATGGTAAACAGTCTATTTCTGATCACACAAGTTCTCAGTTATCTGAGAAGTAGTTACGTCGCCTGGTCGCTATTACTTCAGGCACGTATGCTAAAGTACATAGAGAGAGGACCTTCTATGTCCCAGGCAGGATAATGTTAATCCAACGAGTAAATGAAAGACTGCGGTTAAAGACAAGAGGAAAATATCTATATGGTAATTATATTTGTATGTTTTTTCTGCATTTAAGTCATTATGTTAAGTAATAATTACAATGACTTTTTGTTAGTAGGATACTGATCAAAGACATACTTTAAAAATAGAAGGTCATTGATACTGATTTAGATTCATGTGATCCTCATATAGTTTGTCCGCATTCTCGTTCAGGTTTAGATCAAGTCCAATGCCAAATGTATCGTCTGGGTGTCGATGCCAGGTAATTTGTCACATCATTAAGATTTGAAGGTTACATTATGCTATAACAGAAGTGGCGTTGTCGTTCGCATGTAGTCTCTGTTTGATGACCATAGTAAGTTGGTTTTGTGTTGGCAAAAGCGTCGCCACTAACGTAATGGTGAAGCGTGCTGTACAGTGTTACCTCCGAGATTCGAACGAGGGGGGTTACGTTACCATGTCGTGTTGCTTTGCTATGGTTAGCCAGTGATGATATACGTCACTTTTCTCAAGTCGCCGGATTAGCTCCCAATCCCTTAAAGTAAATAACATGATAACGTTCCTTTCGCTTCATCTCTTATTACTCGTTATCGTGATCAACTTTGTGAATTCACTTGACATAAATTATTCGTATAAAGTTTAGACAGTCCAAACTAAAATCAGAGAAAACAAACATTGCCAACAGTTTCTTTTTCGATGTATATAATTCGATTACCTTTGTTTTGGATTTAGAGATATCGGTTTATATTAATTTTGTTTGTGGAAGAGGTTGCATCCATTAGGCAGTACCTTGCGCTAATGACTAAGTGAACCCATATTACGGGAGCTTAGTAATCGACGGGTTATTTCGGAACTTCACTGATATTAGAAAGCACAGTCTTATAAATTTGCTTAAATTGCCAACATATCTTGCAGAAGGGATATAGTTAAGGTAAAGCACGAGATTCTCGCATTCTTTTCATTAAATACGGCCTCAAAGCCACACTTTAAGAAGCTGTCCAGTACTAGTCACCTC
This sequence comes from Carybdea cf. marsupialis auct. non (Linnaeus, 1758), assembly GCA_010016065.2. NCBI lineage: Eukaryota > Metazoa > Cnidaria > Cubozoa > Carybdeida > Carybdeidae > Carybdea > Carybdea cf. marsupialis auct. non (Linnaeus, 1758). The sequence goes on along the minus strand of JAAAKL020011235.1, from coordinate 3,979 downwards.
TGACCTTGATAAGCATCACGGCACAGTATTTATGAAGAGACTTGATATTAACTCCATACCGTTTTATATGCCAAATAAAAGGTCGCAGTTGCTCTAAATTCTGTCATTGTATAACATACAAGAATGCTTTGAAGGAGGAGAGGATTTGTTACAGTTTATCAGACATCAACATTAGTTTCAAATCGAAAACCAGCATGGACTTACGAAGTTATCAAATCCTTCCTCTGCATCTCAATTGACATAACATTCTAATTATCGCCTCAATAAAATTCAACTGCTTACATAATGGTCTGTTGATTATGTATTATGAAGAGAGCGAGCCTTAATAAACGAAACAATATACAATGAATGACTCATAATGTTTATTGCTTCAGAGAGACCAAGTGCAATTTCCTCACTTGAAATACTTGTGATTTGAGCCACAACATGTTTTGGATCTCCCTGAGTCTGAAGCGAAAAGCGGAAAAGATTCCTTCGTATTTGAAGATGCGGCACAGAAAGTAGCCTAACTACACTATGAACCATGGCTTTACACACTTTTAGAACTTAATCTACACTAGCAGATAGATGATCGTAAGGATTTTCATGTTACCTTAAAAGTATAGAATTGTGTTAGGTCTTTTGACATTTCAGACTACTAGCCTGCGTTTTTATTGAGAATACGAACTTATTCTTGTCTGGTTTTTGGAAACCGTACCCACCGTTTTCACTATCAAGGAAATATCTCAATCTATCTACACACTGTATAAATTGATGTTGTCCATTAGCTCATGGAAAGCAACATCCCTTTGCCTCTGATTATTACGTTGGCAGCAGGTTTTATCAGCTTTGGCACAGCATAATTACCTCGGATATGTTTATTGCAAATTTCTCACAAAAAGAAACCAAACTTGGACTTATCCTCGGACGCTCGCTATCATAATTCTTATTTGATGTAGCTGACATTATGTGCTGCACTTTTAAAGCTGTCACCGTTTTCAAAGTTGACATCGACCTGGAAATTATTGACCAATCAAAGCAGATCAAATGACAATGAAATTGGAATAAATGGAAATCCAGGTTTTGACATGTTTATAATCAGTTGCACTTCTGTGATGAAATATTGAATCCCTAAACATTTTGGATCGAAGGGAAACTTTTTCATTGGAGCGTGCTCCTGATCTTTAGGACCAATAAAAATGAATAAGACGTCGACAGAGGACGATTCAAGAACAGTATTAGTAATTTTTTGGATCACTTCGATTTTGGCACCATTCATCATCTTCCTAAATGCCTTTGCAATAGTTACACTATTTCGTGCTAAACAGGTTATAAGACAAATAGTCTTTCTGAACTTGTGTATTACAGACATTGTACTCGTCTTTCAAGCATTTTGTCTTATGCATAATCACACTTACATCAAGGATTACGAGAAAGGATTGTACTTTGAACTAACCGTATCTATGCCACCATTTCTTGCACTCGCTTACGCAGTGCATATGATGTTTTTTAGTATGACTCAGGTCTGGATTATTTCACCGAGATACAGATCCCCAGAATTAAAAAGAAAACAAGAAAAGACCATGTTTTGGATAGACATGTCCTTATGGTTTGTTCCTGCTCTCTTTATGACCGTGTATGTTAAACACCGCCCATTGGAAGTCATAATTTGGTATCTGAAATATGGAGTCATCCCACTAGAAGGCCTCTGTGTAGCTACATCCGGCTTTTGTTGCTGGTGGATTTTACGTCAAGTTCGGCGCAGTAGAAAACGATTGAAAAGGTGTACATCACACGTCTCTCGTGGTGGTGCACACACACGAATATTTAAAGTATACTTTTTCGTACTGACATTCCACATCATATTTTCTGTATGTCCAACTGTAGTTTTAAGCATTTACACCATACATGACGAACATGCTTTGTTGAACATGAAGCTAAACGCAAGTGCTGTGATAGCATACTATCTCTGGGCGATATTATGCCCTGTTTCTTACCTATTTTCTTTCTTCCCAAAGTCGCTACGCTTGTTTTTTATCAAAGAAATGTCAGTTTCTCTGGAAAGTCAGGCGGAAACCTCTACGAGAAAAACAACAGTTGATATAGAGTAGGTTTTTCGCTCATTGTTCTTCCTCTTTTCCTTCAGCTAAAATTCTGCGAATTCGTAATCATATGGAGTCAATCATATGTCGCCACAACTTACGTCCTGAATAGTTGGTTTTACGCCGTGTCTATGAAACCCTTGCCGTTCGTCTCTAGGACCACATTTCGGCAGCCTCCACTCTCTGCATCATTTAAGGATGATATTGTCTAGCATTCACTACCATACATCAAGATTGATATTAAATAGGAATCCAACACTCTCTTGTTTCCATGGCTAACGTGTGCCTCCTGAGTAACTCTGTGTCGCATTTGCCATCTGACGCTGTTGGCACTTGACACTATCCAAGTAGGTCAACTTTTGTGTCAGCATAACGTTTACTCCTGCAATTGGTAGCTTAGATCTTGGACTTTCTTTCTTGAACTTCACCATACATTCCGCCTTTTGCAATTGATAGTTAAACCTTAGCTTGCATTAATCACCTTGTTCAACAATTCATGTAGTTATACTTGTGGCTCTACGGTCAATGCTGTGTCATCAGCAAAGCTAAAGTTGTTGATTTTAATGCCGACTACATGGAGACTTTGATCTTTTAGGAACATCTCAGTGTAGAGATTTAAAAAGTATGGGCAAAACACATAGCCTTGTCTAACACTGCTTTCGATTTTAGTATATTCGCTCATATCGCCGTTTGTTCTCTTGTATGCTGCTTGTTACCAATAAAGATTCCTAATCAGGTGCAGCTCCTTTCCATCCATGTCTAAATATTGTAGTAAAATGTAGGAGTTCTCCATCCTACCGCATTGAAAGCTTTTGTGTCATGTACGAAGCACATGTACATATCTTTTTGCTTTTTCATTGGCTGCTCAGATAGTATACCTACCATAAAGGTGTCACTTCTGGTATTTTCTGATTTTCTAGTATTTTCTGAAAAATCACGCTACTTTTCTGTTATCTCTGGTTTCTATTCTATTTCGTGCCCATTGCATTATTGTGATCAGTAGCAGCTTAATGATGCCTCTCATCAGACGAATTGTACGATGTAGTTCACATTCTACTATCTAGATTCTTCGATAAGGCAATAAAGATTGACTTACTAAAACGCTCTGGTACATCACCACTACGTTTGACCTTGCTATGTCTGTTAACTTTTCAATTCCAAATTCTTCTAATGCTATCACCATTTCAATTACAACTTCATCTGGTCCTGCAGCTTTGTTCTTCTTCGTCTTCGACTTTTCTTCTGTTTTAGCTTCTTCCATTAAGATCTTTGGCCCATCTGCTTTCTTTCTTCTTGTTGTCTTTTCCCTTCTAATATCATGGAATAGTTCTGCAGTGCAAACATTTCACCGTTCTTACATTTCCTCCTTTCCCATGTTTCCATGACCACAGTTGGTTCTTCCGATTTGATGCACGCGGATGATAGAAAGTACTTCTGAGCAGAAATTTTCTGAATCTCCCTATGTAATAAAGCTGAATAGATGTCTTGAGATTGTTATGCTTCTATGCATTTTTTCTTAACGAACCCTAATAATACCTCTACTATTAACACCAGCACCAGCACCACCAGCACTACTACTACTACTACTACTACTACTACCTCCACCACTACAACTACCATTACTACTACTACTACTACTACTACTACCACTACTACTACTTCTACTACTGCTACTGCTATTGCCGCTTTCACCACCAACAACACCTACTTACTTACTTACTTACTTACTTTCTCCGTTTAACGTCTTGTTTTCCCTTATGAGGTCCGAAGGGTTATGAGGCTTCTCCATCTGTCTCTGTCCAAGGCATCATCCTCTGTGGTTCCAACCTGCCCCATGTCCTCCTCCAATGTCCTCCTCCAACTCTTCTTTGGTCTTCCAAGGGGTTGTCTTCCTTCTA
>JAAAKL020011234.1:0-13798 GCA_010016065.2 Carybdea cf. marsupialis auct. non (Linnaeus, 1758) | reverse complement strand
CTTGCAAAACCGGTGACGATTAAAGTTGAAGACTGATCATGAAAATAACGTTGTACTGATTGCGAAATTATACAAAAAAAAACTGTTTTGACATAGTCCTAGTTCTCTTCGTGAGAGGTTAAGAGTACGTTGGCAACTTCCGTTCAACAAGCGTAACTCAACTATCTCACATTAGCTTATCCGGAAACCAACCAGAGGCCATCAAGTATGCAAAAGTATCTCCCAAGTCAATGCCAGCAAGAGACTTTAGCCAGTAGCTCCAATTTTGAAATTCAGACAGTTCACTCAACTGAATTCTGGTATCTTTTCATCCTTGTACAAACAGAAGCTCACTGTTCTCTGTTTTGGAGTCACTTTCTTCCTGTTTCAGGATGTGGAGCTCCCTTGCAGTCTCACAAAACTATTGCAAGTTTTTCCTTAGGAAATCCAGAATGCCGGATTCCATGTCATTTCAGAAAGTTCTGAAGTTGATCGCCAATAAACAAAGAGAAGTCAGACATTGTTGCTCTGTCTATGACAGACTACAGTTTTTTAACCCTACCTTGGAAACTTTTGATGATGTATTTTTGAGAGGTTGGGTCCAGATCAAGGCTCAAATAGCTAAGTTCAAAGGACCGTATTAATGTGGGTGGCACCCTGAGAAATAACTGGAGATTTGATCAATGGATTTGCCAGGGACAAGGAACCTGAAAGTGCATTTGCATGTCAGGGATTGCAGAGGTTAGGATTTTATCCTGAGATGTTGGTGGTTATCTGTACTGCCTTCCTTGAAAAATCGGCAGACACACAAAGACCTTTGGCAGCTTTTGACTACTGACTGCCCATAATTTTGAGGCCTGGAAGCTATTTTGGTGTTGAGACAGGAGCATCACTAATACCATTTACAGCAGTAATTTATGGAGAAACTCCATCACTAGAAATTGTTTGACCTATAAAAACTATTTCTGTCTCATTGAAAAGACATGTTTCCTTGCTGAGAGTAATGTGATAACTAGTAAATTGAGTCTGAACATCCTGTAAAGCTTTGTCATGTTCCTCCATTGAAGATGCAAATATTAAAACATAATCAATATGGCATAACACATTTGGAATGTCATGCAGAATTTCTTGCATCATATCTTGAAATGCAGTAGTCATAAACATGAACTCAGAAGTAACACAACAATACCAAAACAAACCCTCATTAGTAATAAAAGCAGTAATATCCATGAATCAGGGTGTAACAAGAGTTGATGGTATGCAGCTTCTAAGTCCAGTTTGGAGAAGATACTAGAGCCCTTCAAATTAGAAAATAAGTCATCAACAACAAGTAAAGGAAAAATATCAACCACAATGTATTTGTTCACCTCACACAGATCAACACAAAGATGTATAGCACCATTCTTCTTGAATGTCACCACAATACGTGAAACCCACTCTGAAGACAAAATACACTCTATAATAGGAGCTCTCTCAGGATGTGAAAGCTCTGCCACTACTTCATCCTGAGCAGATAGAGGTATACAATGAAGTTTCTGCTGAACAGGAATGGCACCAGATTTCAGCTTAATCTTAAGTATACATGCGTAATGTGTGTACATGCGTAATAAAATGTGATGAAGAAGAAACCCCTGTCCAATTGTTGATCTTGAAAGTATGCACATGGCAAACCTCAGGGGTAGGAGAACACAACTCTGGTGGATGGAGAATGTTATGCTAACGAGCAGATAGAAACTATACAACAAGCAGTATCTGTACAGTAAAACTTGAATTACATAAAGAACTGCACATGAAAGACAAAACTAATGAAAATGGACTACCAACACATATAGGGCCTAATCACAAACTGGAAACAAACAAAAAAAGTTATGAATTTAAAAAACTCCATTTCAAAATCAATGTCATTTTGCTTGCATAAAACTGTCCTCAAGTGGGAAATGGAAGCTGATTCCAACACCCTTGAATGGAGGTAAATCCAGGTCCTGTACAGCACAGAAAAACTACTGTCTGGATAATCTTCTATATATTGTAGAGTGCCCAGAAAGTGATCAGAGATTGCTGACCTACCACCAACTCTAGCATAGCTACTGGTGGGACAGAAGGCACCATAGTTATTGTTACTCATCCTTGAGTTGGCTTCTAGTACCTCTCAGTATTGTTTACTTTCCAGCAGTCAGCAATTATTGAACACCTTCTTTCCAAGACAAATTCCATACGTTATTTAGGCAGTAGATTTTCTGTGCTTTACAGGGCCCTGGGGTGACCTAATATTATAGAGTTACAACGTGAACAATTTAAGAATCATGCACCGTTCTTCATTTTCATCGTATGGTTTGCTTTATACACTTTTTATCCAGGTTAAAAGAAAAAAATAATTTAAATATACTACTGGCTTGGTATGACTAAATCGATGGATAGCCTATTCAGAATCGTGACATTAGACATGGCAACCAGTGAAGAATCAAGGACAGCCATTATCATATTTCCCGCCGATTACAAATCAGGGACCTGGTAAAAGATGTGATTTTTATCAGTCTAAGGTAGGCCTACTGGTATAAGTAGCTATTAAAAATTAATTTTGAAGATTTTAACAACGCCTTTAACTCCTTGTTACTTTTGGTTGATTGAGATTAGTCCCATTAAAAAGTACTCTGCCCACTGGCAAAAGCCTGTCACCTAGGCTGCAACTGGTTCTGATTTTCAACGCTTTTCTTGACTGAAAAAGTACATTTGAAATATTGTACAAAGCAAATAGAACCTACTGTAACGTATGTGTGGGCTAAGGTACGATATTTATTATTATGTCACAAACAAAACATTGGCGCCTTATAAACTTACTATTATAATAAAAAATAATGCCTACCTTCGGCTAAATGTGGGCATTCCTCTTTTTTCATGTGCTGTATCAAGCCATGTATTGTGGAAAAACGGCGCAGGCATTTTGCACACTGAGCAACTCGATTTTGCAAGTACCTCAGACAGTGCAGTCCTGCCATTTTGTTGAATGATCACAAAAAGCGGGAAAGGAAGGTTTGAAAAGTCGTTCTTCTGTTCAACCAACCATCTTCACTTTCGGGAAATTCTATCTCAACATTTTGTGTTTATGGAAAGGAAGATAGCAACCGCAACATCAAAATAGGCTTTTTGAAAGTGAGGCTATTTCGAACGTTCTGGAAAGTCTCCACAACCTTCAAAAACTGCTAGACATCATAAAGGGCTTTTTCTACTTTCCTGGAGAGTCACATTTTGATGGCTCGAAAGGATCTAACAGAACACCGTGAAGTAAATTATAACAGAAGGTAATGAAATGCAGTTCTACGAACTATAACAAAAATCTATAAATCTCAAAAAATATCACAAACAGGTTAATGACTAAAGGAGGAAGTTGGCGGTTACAAAAATTCCAAATAGTAAAATTATAGCTTCTAGATCAGTGCAAATGTCCATTTTGGGATAAAAAAGACTTGAAAGATTATTATAGATTGAGTTTATCAAAATATTTTAAAGAATATTAATAACAAAGTTACCTCTTCGTGACTTTAACGCAAATGTATCTACTATGTAACACTGGTAGCTTGATGCTAGAGGATATGTCTCGTTTCTTACTTACTACCACCGTGTGATCAAGTCTCTTCCTTCACTCATAGGTTCTTAGCAGCAAAGCCAAGGCATCAGATCAGGTCGTTGAAGTGTTTATTAGGAGTGCATTAAAAAGCAACTTACTCTCCCATTGAGTGTGCCATTAAGCCTTGCTCACAGAAATACATGATACAACCCTTGATACCTCTTTAAGCATTACAAACTCTATTTATACATGTCGAATCTGCCACTGAGCTGTAACGTACATAGATGCTCGCTAGATGTGCATTAGAGTATGTGCAAAACTTATCTTTATCTTAAACTCATTTCTATAATTGGACCAAGCCTTGCCATATGTTCATCAAGACGAACTTGAATGAAAATCAGATAGATCATCTAATAGTAATTGCATCAAAAGATTGCATGCATCATGTCCAACGAATATTAAAAGAATGCATTGCAAGTAACATGGTCTTTACGAAGGTTTAGCACCCTTTAAAACAATGGTAAGCAGCAAATAGGCTGCCTACATCACAGTACTCTAGGAAGTCTCATGCAGGGGGAAGGGGGAGATGTTCAATAAATTTTGCATTTTTGTTGGACCCCTTGTAGCATTTTATCAACCCACACTCAGTAATTTCTTTCTTGCCCAACATTTTGGAACCTCCTTAGACCCGGTTATTAAAACATACCAACTTGAAACAAGAGATTCTAGAACTCATTGATAGGGAGCCCCGGAAAAAGAGAGCGCCGAAAATGTCTCAAATGCACTGATTGAGGATGCCTGGTTGTTGCATAGTCGGTTGCTCATCATATTACTCGAAGCCGATGTCTCCTCATCTAAATTTCTTCAAAAAACCAAAGACTAAGACAGATCCAGAGTGGGCCGAAAAGGTTGTTCAGTTGATAAATCGAAAGCACAGTCATTTTGATAGCCGATTGGCCCGGATTTGTTCTATTCATTTTGAAGAAGACGTAAGTTGACAAGTTTATTGTTACAGTGTCATAAACGTTTGTGATAAGTGAAAGCTCAGCAGGTACGGTATCAAACACATGCGCCCACAACCTTGACTCTGGCATTACCATGGATGTTTAAAGAAACCGTGTGCATGTACTGCTCTACGTTACTCATGTCTAGTTACGTTGATTGTAGCACAAAGGTTGGAATAGGTGAATGTTTATTACTAAACTGTGAAGCTTCGAAACGTTTCGGAATCGTGATCAACTTCTTAAAACATCTAAACATAGTCCGTTAAGTATGGTTTCAGGTGTTGATGGGTTTCACGGCTTTACTCTTTCTGAATTCAGATAGTAAGTATTGCATTCCTTGCATTTTTATTCAGTTAGTCTCAAGTTTGAAATCAGTCTCCCATTCCCCCCCCCGTACATGGAGATTCAGAGCATGAAGAATGACTCTTACAGTCTTACCATGTTAACGGATTCAAAACATCAAAAACTCCTTTTCCAGACAATTGGTATATCCATTACCTTGGATTTAAATGTTTGCCGTTAGCAGCTCCAGGCAGTTCCTTAACTAACTCATATGATCTGTAATAAATAACCATGATTGATGACGCCCTTTCAAGTGGTACTACGTTTAACCTCTATCAAGGTTTCTTCTGAGTTGCAAATTCCGAATTCAGATCGACTCTCCCGTATTTACTGCGTCTGTTTGGCGATCTGCTATGAATTTCCAGTTTCATCTTGTCGTAGACACTTCAGCAGCAGTGGGTGGTAGTAATGCTCTTACCTGTCCAGTATCTAGCGATAATTTGCATTAAGTGCTCTCTTTTAATGCTAAAAGCAAGAGAAAGATTAATGTATCATCAAATGTAATTAATGAGATCTGATTGGCTGAAACAGAAGAATTGTCATTGCTTTCCCTTGCCTTTAATAATAATTTGTAAATGATGGTCAGTGAAAATTATGAAACTACGTGCTTGAGTCCATCTCGAAGTTTTTCCGTGTGCTCTCAAAGTAATAAATAAGCTTTGCATCGCTCTAAACAGGATGTATCCGATAAATCTTGTTGATCAGTTCTGCATGGGCACACCATTTCAGCACACTGTTTAGGCACAGTACATAGGCACACTATTCCAGCAAACTGTTTAGGTGCACTACATGGACACACTATTTCAGTACACGAATTGGGTACACTGCAGGGGCACGCTATTCAAGTACACGGCTTGGGTACACTGCATAGGCATGCTATTTCAGCACACAGGTTGGGTACACTGGATGGGCACATCATTTCAGCACACGATTTGGGTACACCGCATGGGCACACTATTTCAGCACAAGGTTTGGGTACACTGCATGGGCATGCTATTTCAGCACACAGGTTGGGTACACTGGATGGGCACACTATTTCAGCACACGATTTGGGTACACCGCATGGGCACACTATTTCAGCGCACGGTTTGGGTACACTTGGATGGGCACACTATTTCATCACACGGTTTGGGTACACTGCTTAAGCGTTGCTTTGTATATTGGTAGGTATCATCGTTGCCACATTGCTTACCACAATTGTGTTAGTGTCACCAGCAGACTGTCATTATTATATTACCTTTTCCCTTCCATTTGCTCCTATTCCAAATGTGTGTACTGATATGCCTTAAATGGGTATCAATTTTTTGGAATAATCACAAGAAGATGCTAACAAATTTTAAGCCATTAAAAAACTGAAGGATGGAACCGTAAAAGGATTTTCTTCATCGCTTCTCTTTCTTTTACATAATATATAACACCTACGTCTTAAGACAATTTTAAAAGTATCCAAATTAAAATAAATTCTCGTCACGTGAAATAATGATGTCATCTTGGATTTAGTGGCAAATTTTTAAGAAGTAAATGATTAAGAGAAAAAAAGATAAAATTGAGACTAAACTCTGAAAGGATTTTGAGTTTGGATATCAAAGCTGATTAACACGCTACGATTTGTCTGTACAATCCAAAGTTGGTCAATGAGAATTCCAAAATTCTTTTGTTCCGACGCCTGATTTCACGGTCATTGACCTCAGCACGAATCAGGTCGATTTTGAAAAAGTCTGCGACATAGCAAAATATTTACTCCCGAGTCCTGAGACCCTGCAGGTTACGATTTCCGACGTTGCTTTGATATTTTTGTAGTGTACAATGATGAATTAGACTGATCTCTAAAATATAAGGAGCACATTGAAAATATTGTCGGGAAGAACTTCTTTTATAACAAAATATCGAACTTGTCTTGAATCCAAAAGGTTTGAAATTTCTGGCAGCGAAGCTCGGTGTTAAACCGTTCAAATTGCTTACTCCCTCAATAGCGTAATTGGCTGAAACCGTGCGTTGACTTTTATACTAAAACACGTGCACGAGCCAAAAACTCGTTCGAAAAGGATTTGTTCAAGCTTCTTAATAATGTTGTATACTTGAAGACCTTTGTCGACAACAAAATATCGAACTTGCCTCATATTCAAGCGGTTTGAAATTTCTTGCAGCGAAGCCCGGTTTTAAACCGTTCAAATAGCTTACTCCTTCTCTTCTACCAGGCGATAACAAAACTCCATGCTCTTGAATAACCCCATTTTTTATCTAAGGTTCTCGATTATAGATAGAAGTAAGACGCTGATATACGATTTCCATTTTGATTATACCAAAAAGAAGCTAACCAGAAGATAAGAGCACCTTGTTGAAAACCGACACTGATAATTCATGCTACAGCATTTGCACTCCCGATACTTACCAGGTCAAGATCTTTCATTGCTCACAGTTGGATTTTTCAAAGTATTGCCTTTCACACACTCTTCACTCTAAACGAGACGTTGCTCTGCAAATTCAAAGACGAATTGCATGGAGTCGCTATGGAGGAATTTGTTGGACTTCGTTCGAAAATGTATTTCATAAAGCGTGTTAGAAAAGGAATCGATTCATGATTGTTATGACAGTGTCGCTTCTCAGGGAGCAATCAGAGCAACTGAATGACACAGATTTGCTCTTCATTTCATCACGATGAACCTTTAGAAAACATCCCTGTCTATTAACGACTATAAACGGTAGTTGTTCTAAAATGGAATCACCTCACTTGCCAATGACACTATTCTCCTCCTAGCCTACAATTAGATGGATAGTATGAATATACACCTCTTGAAATTTGCACTTCAAACATACTCAGACAATAATGGCAACCAGTGGCGTAGGGTATCACTTTGGACCAGGCGTGCTACAAAAGTAGCTTTCCTACAATTCCCTTATCAGGCTAGGTACATCTATAGAAGTACTGTTTTGTCTTTGGAAGACTATCTCCACTGCAAATCTATTTGTCTATCATCCTCGATAAACCTAAAAATAACATCATCATGAAATGATGCACCCACCCTTAAGCAATGGAATATTTCCCCCTCTGGGTCGAGTCATTCGATTTCTATTTTCAGCCAATGCGGGCTCTTTTTCGAAGCACGCCTTCGGACCTTTTCTGACTGCAGATATTTGTTCCTAAGTCGTACTGTCTCCCTATGATTCAATTGTTTTCAATGACATTGAGTATCGTAGCACGCCTTGTTTCAACAGAAGCTGTACAGAAACTACAACAAAGAAGAGCAACTTGGCGTGTTATTTCTATACAGACTCGAGACAGAACAATGGGATGGGGATATTGAGTAACCTTTGATTTTGAAAATAGTATCAAAGATTTATCAAATGAGAAGAAAAGCAACGTGATTAACATATGACTAGACTTAGATTTGATGTAATGAAGAGAGTAGCAAATAAGTAAAGAACGTACAAAAAATTTTGTTTCTATATTTATGAGCATGCGGCGCACCCCTGGCACAGCTGGAGAATACGCCTCTGATGGCAACTATAAAATTATCTCTTTTTCTTATAAATAGTCCTAGTTTTTTAGAATGAACGGGTAGTTTAATTATACCAGTTTCTTTGGCAATGGATAGCATTAACTTCATTATCGATATTGATGGATTTCAAATCACAACGGATACGAATCACTATTGCCTATGCGAAGTAGCAGTGTATGACATAAAGAAATCGTTGCTTATGTGAAACCGTGTATATCGTGGCATATGTTATTACAGAAGGATCGACAAACAAACCACCTGAGCCATGAGTAAATTTCACGGGATATCCTGCCTACTCAAACCAAGTGAACATCGTTAATCAATCTCCTGTCGCCTATGTTCTATCGAAATGTGGTAGCCTACAATGTAGGAATGATAGAACGAGACGAGAGAAACTATAACAATGTTGTCGAGGATGATCTAGAACGGGATCGGTGTCTAAAGACATCTGAACTTTTCTGGGCTTTTAAGACAAAATTTACACATATAAACATTTTGTCACCCAAAAGTACAGAACCGATTTATGGGATTGTATCAAGCATTCCCAAGTAGAGAGGTGTTGGTACTTGCTCTATGGATCGGCGATACATTATAAATAGATCAAACTGTAGGTGTTTTTTGACTAACGTTATTTAATTTTGTTTCAATATTTTTTTCTCTAAGATCAAAATGATCACTAGGAATGATAACGTGTTCTCTTTTCTGATCATTATCCGCGGGCATGGCTCTATGTGAATGCTTACCGCCGGCTTTCTTGCTTGCTTTCTATCTTTTACACCTGAATAAATCACTATCAATAGTTACTTATATTTGGAACATTTTTTATCCATGCGTTTGAGCTTTCTTCTCTTTGTTTTCGTAGTAGCGTCACTGTGTCCATTTCGCACATTTTCAAGTGATGTGTCAGCACAGAAATACGTACTACTGATTATGGGTTTATGGAATTTAAGGAGACGAGAAGCGCTGTTATGTTTTTGGCGTTAGGCATGATGTCAAAAGATCTGAAAAGTAGGATATAAAAATTGGAGAGTAATGTATCGATTACAGAACTCCAAATTACAGCATTGCTTTGAAAGGCAAGAATCTCCAGGAGAGCACTACAAGGTCGAGGACCTTAGACTTCTGATATGATCTGCTTGTGCTGGCAACATTCCGATACGAACTCGCCACTATCAGAGAGATCGGTAAAGCCAAAACTGGCATGATATCACAAAGCAACACGTTAGGATGCGCTGGAAAAGTGCAATGAATGGAAATCACCTGGGCCGGACAGGGTTGCTAACGTTTGGTTGAACTATCTTCAATCTGTGCACATATTAGTTGCTCAACCTTCGTCACATTTAATAAGGAACCAAGAGACCTTTCTGCTGCCGAAAGCTTTTGATCAGACCCGAAGAATTATTAACCAATCACGTGCTTATCTACAATGTTTAAACCCCCATCAATAGGCAGTTGCTAAGAACGTAAAAAGTAGATTCAGAAAAAAGATGAGAATGTTCACTACACTTGGAGCGAATGTTGAAAACGAAACATTGTCACCAGTAATGGCCGAGGTTCTCATTTGATTAGAAAAGGGTGGAGAAGCGATGACAGGGAGTGAAGATAAAGCGATAGCTACGATGTGTCAAAGAGGGAGCACAAAGCTTACTTACTTGTGTTCTATTTTCTATAGAGTATTTACCCATAAAAGGTAAATTAAGCCTTAGAACATGTTTGGGGACTGATAGAATACTTTACGAGGTGTAAATGACTTACCAATGACAACAGTGAAGCATGAATCAATAAACCTGAACATGATGATCATTCTTCGTCTTTAGCTCACTGTCCATGAGCAGGTCTTTGACGTCCACTTTCTCCACGCAGTCCTGTCTTCTGCCCTTCTCTTCATTCTACATAGATTCCATTCTTCAACGTTTCCAATGTTTCAACTCTTTTTCTGCCTCTAGGTCTCTCTCCTTCCCTTCTTCCTTCAATTACTTCTTCCGGATGTCCGTCTCTTCTTAGAAAATGTCTAGTCCAGTGTTTCTTTCTCCTTGTAATGGTGTCAACAAGCTCTCTACTTTCATAACCATTTCCAATTTCTCCTCTTATCTCTCCAGTTGATCTTTATCATTCGTCTCCAAATCCACATTTCAAATGTATATAGTATCCTCATTCCTTAATGTCCAGGTCTCTTCCCCGTACAGCACCACACTCCATATCAACGTCTTTGAGTAGCCTTTTTTAAAATCCCATTTTCACTTTTCCAGTTAGTAGTTCCCTAATTTTCACAAATGCCTACTTTCCCATGGAAATCCTAACTCTAGTTTCATCCACACATCACTCTCCTAAATATCGAAGTTTTCTCACCTGCTAACGTTTTTCTCCCATTACTCTGACAGTTATATGGTCACTTCCATATCTTGACACCTTCATCATCTTTGTCTTTTTGGTGTTACTTTTTTCATTATAAATGCTTGCTACTTCATAGAGCCTATTTATCAGCATTTGTAAGCTTTCCTCGGGGCTTGACAACATAGCATGGTCATCTGTAAAACGTACATCTGTCAACAGCTTCCCATGAACCTTCAATCCAGCTGTTACTGTACCTGTCATTTCCTTTATCATTTCTTTCAGCATATAACAAGAACAGTAATGGTGACAACAGACACTCTTGTCTTACTCACCTGTCCACAATACAAACTTCTGATTTATCTTCTCCAACTGCAACCCTTGTCTTCTGATTTAATTATCATTGGATGATACCTCTGCTATCTCTCCAATCTACTCCAACTTCCTTTCATACTTCCACCATCTTTGCCCTATGTACTCGATCAAATGCCATTTCAAATCAGCAAAAGCCGAAAATACATCATTTCCATATTCCGTAGACCTTTAACACAACATTCTCATTGCTCCAATAGCTTCTCTCGTTCCGCATCCTTTCTTAAACCCATAGTGTGACCATCCGATGAAACTCTGTGCCTTTGCTTCCACCCGCCTTTTCAGTATGTATAGCATGATCGTAGAAGCATGTACTACTAATGCTACTGTCTTGTGTTCTTCATACTCTAAATTGTTTACTTTTTCTGCAGAGCAGTCATAAGTAGTTCAGCAAATTATTCTGGTCACATCCCCTTCACGTACATTTCCTAATATAGTTTTACTAACTCTTTCATGCCTTTTTCTCCAAGTTTTTTTCAGTAGTTCTGCTGGTATTCCTTCAGTTCCTTCTGCTTTCTCGTTCTTTATTGCTTTCACTTCTTCTTTGACTTCACTTGTTACTATCTCAGGTCCTAAGTGGTCTTTTATACAACTTCTTCTGTCTCTAGCTGAACTTCTGCTACAATTGGTTTTCCTTCCTTGTGATACTACATTTCCGTGTATTCCTTCCACCTTCCCTTTACTTCTTCTGGATTATTCAGTACTCCAGTCTCCATCTTCATTCTTGAGCATTTTGCCTACTCTTGGTCTTCTCATTTGTCCTGTAACTTGTTTTACCTAATTGTACACCAAATCCGCTTTCCTTCGTTTTCAAAGTTCTTCAAAATCCCTGCATTTCACTTCCCACCGCATCTCTCTTGCTTCTCGTTCTCTCTCCTCAATTCATTATTCAGCTGTCTATACTTCCTCCTTCCTTCTTCGGTGCCTACATTTTTCATCTACGTCGTTCTTCCATCTCTGTTATCATTTCATCAGTCACCCATGATTTCTTTGCTCTCTTACCACTTTCCTGTCCAACCGTGTCTTTGGCACTCATTACAATCGCATCCTTGAGCTTGTCCCATCTTTCTTCAACATTCTTACTTTTCTTTGCCTCTGTCTCCAAATTTTCTTCTGTCTTTTGTTGGTACTCTTCGGATAACTCTTTCAGTTTTTCCACACAAGGGTATACCGATTTAGACATTGCTGACCAGGATAGCATCAATGCGATGCATGAAATGTCCTGACGCTAAATCAGCTTGGTTCTAAGCATCTTATAACGAAAAAAATTAGCAGATATACTGTGACGATCGCCGGAATAGCACAAAAGTGCCTTAAGGGATGTACTAGCAACGGTACTGAGAAAACGCAGACACTCTTAGGTCTGATGCAGCCTGAAAAAGAGACACGTTTGGCATTGTTCTCAAATAGCCTCACCCAGAAAGCTATAGTAGCATTCAAACGCATCTCGTCTACTGAGAGTGGCAATTAATAGCAAGCATAAGCAGATATTTTCTGTTATGCACTGACAAACGAGGCCAAGAACTCAGAAAATAATATAAGTACATGCTCTAAAAGCACCAGAACGACTAGATTATTCGTAAGGCCACTGAACTTGAGGAAGCTTCCCCAAAGAAATACATTCGAAAAGCATTTAAAATCTTGCATGATCGAACTTCCCAAATTTCGTGGTACACAAAGGCACGAAAGCTTCGAATGGAAAATTATACACGATCTCTCGCAGTGTCTTATTCTACTGTGGAATTCTTTGAAAAGGTTTTGTGTAGCCTGAAGAAGAGAATCGTTTGACATTGCTCTCAATATCTTCACCCAGAAGGCTTAGTAGCATTTGAACGTATCTTGTCTACTGAAAAAGACAATTAATAACAAGCATAGGCAGATAACTCCTCTTATACACTGACAAACAAGGCCAAGATAACGATAAGACCAAGACTTCTATGAGCTAGCGTCGTCTAAGCTCTCAAGTTCTCCTCCATCCCCCCGAATGATTGTTTCCTAGAGATGAATGGCTCCTTTGCTGCCGCATTACCTTAGCCTTACCGGCTACAGATATTAATTCTTAAGAAAACAAAATACATAACTCTCTATAGGAGCAGAATCGATGGATTCGCGAGTGGTTTACAGTTGATGCCTCCAAGCGCTTTTCGGCTGTTCTGCTGCGTTCAAAAGGCAACTCAGCGTGGAACAAGACATTTTGAAGAAATTTAAAGCAGCTAAAGAAGTGTTAGACTTTAAGCAGTGAAAAACGAAGAAGTTGATTATCAGCCAGGCATTAGAAATGATCAAGAGGAGATAATGAACAAAACTGTGATGAAACAGGATATTCTACATACAGCTAAGAAAAAAACATATCTACATGCTCTACAAGTACCAGAAAGACTAGATTGCTCGTAAGGCTACTAAGCTTGAGAAGCTTCCCCAAGGAAATGCATTTGAGAAGCACTTGAAATCTTGGGCGATCTTAACAGACAAAATTTCGTGGCACACAGTGAAAGACGCGAATGAGAAATTATACAAGATCTCTCACAGCGCCTTATTCTATGGGGGATTTCTTTGAAAAGACACTAAACTCAGATCCACCAGAAAACTTTAACTATGAAATTGTCGCAACTGCTGCAGAAGCTGCTCTTGCCCTAAAAAGAACTCAATTTTCTCCTTAGGAGATTAAACTCGTATTAAATAAACTCAAAAACGGTAATGCGGCT
>JAAAKL020011233.1:0-13799 GCA_010016065.2 Carybdea cf. marsupialis auct. non (Linnaeus, 1758) | reverse complement strand
CTGAAATCAAATGGAGGAAGACTGCAATTTTACCTGAAATTATATAAAAATTCTCGTCAGGGGGGTGTTACACCCCCCACACCCCCCAGTCGCTACGCCCCTGACCAAGAGAGGCAAGGCGAGTCCACAACTAACCATAGAATAACATCTACACTCAGACCTGTTGCCAAGGGGACGTGGTGGGTCTATGAAGTAGATTACCTCCAAATTGATTAAATCCCAAAAGTACTTTCCATAAACTAAAAACGTAATCTAAATATTGAAAATAATTCAAGTAAAAACTATGCAAGCTTTATGGGTCGAGTGTTAATAAATGCTTAGAGAGTTTTTTATTGTAGAAGAAACACGTTGGACTTCAGGAAAAGACCTGTAGAAATTTAGACCCAATATATCATCAAATTTAAATCATATCACTTTATCACATGTTGACGAAAGACCTGGCAATAAAAGCTGTAGGTCTGAGGAAGACCATAGCTGAAACAAGATGAGTTTCCGTAGGCTATGTTATTCATACAGTTTAAAGTGCCCTGAATACATCCCACGCACTTTTGAAGTCAAGAACATGCTTCACGGTGACTAATTACCAGATTGCGAGTGGGACAATTCAAACTATTCGCATTTGGAAAAAACCCTATATCTACAGGAAACATAGCAAAGTCATCCAAAAGCAAATGTTCTGTGATGGATTATTACAATATTTCTTGATGTTGAGAATGATAATTACCACCCCTAAATATGTAAATAACCCCTCTAAGTGTTCTGTTTTGGCTATGGGCATGATTACGCTTTGTCATAGACTGTTCACATGAATAAAGGTACGAGCTGTCTTAAGCAAAAGTACGGGATGTGTTTACATTTTTATACTAGCTACGGTGTTATGGAGAGATTTATGGCAACACACCCCTCGTTTTCATCAAGTTCTTCATAAGTACTTGTTTAGAGACGTTCTTGCAGGATATTGGCACCTCGGTTTTTACATTAGATTTAACTTTTTCCTTTCAACTATTTTACATACCTCCAGCTCTCTTGGGATCTAAGGGATAATACATTAATGCAAGGCCGTATCCACGGAGGGAAGTAACAAGCCAAACCCATTATTTATTTAAGAAACGATTGAAATTTTACTCCTATACAATTAAAAGGAACAGAATGAAATCATTGCAGTAGAATAGCATCAGGATATTTTATTTGTGTAGCTCTGTACTGAAGTACACTGGTACTAGGGCATCATTTCTGTTCATCCTGGCCCATCTTCCATAAAGATCTGGATTCGATGCTGTATTATCGGTGTCAAAATTTTCTTAGCATTTATTTGGTCCCTCCAATCGAATATCAATAAAAGAGCCTATGCCTCTTCGAAAGGCAAAAAGTTTCTTGGATTCGACTTCTGCGCACGGCGTCCAGCACGAGGTTTCGTATGCTATGGTACGCCGTGTCTACACCGGACTCTGAACCGGGGATTGTCCGCTCTTTCTCTGAGATGTTGCATTGTGGGATAATTGCACAGATCTTGTCCACCTCACTTCAGCAGTTATATTTCTGTCTTCCCACCAATTTAACTTGAATAATGTAGTGCAGATGTGAATTGGAGCTTGTTATCGTAGTGTACCAGCTGTGCTTGGAGCTACTATTACCCTACCTATATCATTAGTAACATTATAGTTGCCACTGAAGCTCCGCTTCGTTCATTCAATGTGGTCGTTTAAGTTTAAACTGAAATGACTTCAGGACCCTGTTTAGATGGGCTTTCACTGGCATTGTCTCAAATCAGCTTTGCAGTGAACGAGCTTAATAAGAAAAATTTTAGATATAATGTCAGCGAACTGAAGAAGGTAAGAATCGCATGTTAAATGTACATACATACCGTATATTGTAATCTCACTGACTGAATTATGTGAGTGTTGAGATTTGTAATGGTAGGCCGGGCCATGTTTAGTAGGGGGGGATGACACAAATGACATATATTATTGTGTTGGGCTGTTACATATCTGTATACTCGCTGAAGAGTAGCTTTACACAAAGGAAAATTAAAATCAAACAAAGCTATTGAAGAACACACCTTAGACAACTTGTTCAAAATTGATATATAAGGCCTATTTATCATAGGTTACGTAGTCAACCAGAACATGGACGTAGGCCTACAGTACACTGCCCCTCATCGGAAGAACGAAACTGTAAAAGAAATCACAAGCGTAAAGGGTTTTCTTATTGCCACCGGACTTCATTTGCATTCCATAGTCGTACGTCTATTGCGTGGTATAACTTTCACAAGAATTTGAACTCTTCCCATTGCATTAATTGCCAAGAGTTAAAAGAATTGATGTATTTAATTGGTATAGTTATATTATGGGTTTGTTTGCTGTTTTTGGTTTTTTGGGAGGAGGGTGGGGAGGGACGGCAGGTTTATATTATTTAATATTTGGTTGTCTGGACATTTTTTGACCGTGAATTTATTTTCTTTGAAACTCTTAAATGGCTAAAAAGTGATAACATGCAAACCCTGTAGGAGGGCTCAGAATACTCCCCAAAGCCACCAGTTCTAATGAGGAACACTATATCTTCCTACTACTATCTGCTATTTAGAAGCTAATGGCACTGGTCCAGGTGTTGCTGTATTGTGTACTAAGATCGACGTGATTCCATACATGATATGAATAGGTGGCACCAAGACAGCCCGGTCATATTGTTCTGTAACTAATTGAGAGTATTAGAATGATAAGATATGTGAATTTAAGGGACCTGCCAATGCCCAGTTTGCCTTCTTATTTGTTGCATAATTGAATATGCATTGGTGAGGACATAGTTCAAAACTGGTTTTATTTTTTTGCTCTGGCCACTGCAAATTCCCCCTTTGAGTTTATGAGTACTATGTAATGAGCACATTCTGTAGGCAAACACATTGAAATTTTTGCTTTTAAACTTCAATATATTTAATCTAGGAAAATATCTGCTCCAAAGTATGAGTCATCAGACTAAATTTCCAAACTCTTTTTTAAGCGTGAATTTGTTTTGAGTCACACTCAACCAATCACAAAAATATTGGCTCCAGGTATATGTACAGAATTTTGTTCCTATAGATAAATAAATAATATGTAGTGCACAGCCTACAAGGCAGGCATTTTGAAGTCTCTTCAACTTGAAGTAAGTGTGCTCCTAAAATTGCATAGTTATCACCAATCCAAGTAGAACAAGGGTAGCAAAAACATGTTTCTTGAGCTGAATGAAGCCAGCAAAGTGTTTTTGCTGAAGTAACATGTATGAAATTCACATCCTTGTAGGTAATCCGTGATGATCAGAGAATCCCTACAGTCCTTAAGTGACTTTTTAATATTTAGAAAATATCATAAATAGTTTCTTCTTTTAGAACTGGCTTTTACAAGTGTAGCTATACTGTTTATATTATTTAATTGATATTTATCTTTACTTGTGTTTTGTTGCCTAAGAACTTTTTTATAAGTACTCAGATAAGAATGAAATTGATATTGAAATTCCTAATTATTGTAAGGTAAATGTTTATATGGTATTTTGAAGTTGAATGCAGTCCAGCTTGACAATACTTCTTAGTATAATCTGGCATGGATGGCTGATGAATTACTTATGCAGACTATAAACAAACTCCTTCCCTCAGGAATAGGTATTGTATTCATTTGTTGGGTGCATACATGTGTGTCACAAAAGCAGCACTTGCCTTTCTTGTCACTTTATTTAGTTAAATATTAAAACTTTGAAATGATCAAGTAACAAAAGCATACATTTGCCAATACATGTAGACACATACTACCTACAAGATGTGTTATCAATAATACTTTTAAATGTTTTACTGCTTTAACATCAACTGCCAGAGCTAGTTAAAATTTGTAGGAAATATTATCTTGTCTGGTTTTAGCTTGTACAGAATTACGGTCCAGAAGCTGAACGTCATTTGTTTAGGAGTTTGCTGTCTTACGTTGACTTCACAAGTGATAAAGGTTCAAATAAGGATAGCCCACAGGTGATTAACTTCTACCAGTATTTGTAGTTAATAGTAGCAGTTGACTGTCTAAAAGTCAAGTTAAGTTATAAGTCAAATTAGTATTTAATATTCACATTTATGTAATATGCAATGTATTACATTGATCCCAATTGTCAATGGTCAACAGTTCAATTCTTTGGTTTTACTATAAAGTTTCATTATTTTCTTTTCATGATAGTGATCAGCCAGGTAGTAGCAGTCTCAATATATTAGTGTATGCCCATTGTGTATCAGTTGCAGTAAACTGCACAATAGTCAGGTAAAAATTTGTAAGGTTTTCCAGTTTTGATCTGCAAGTACATTAGTGTCATTTATAAAGTTAGGACAGGGTTTGTTTCAATATGCTGTAAACTGCTAATGTGAGTTGTATGGTACCTGAAGTAAATGCAAGTTCTTTTTCTTTTTTCTTATTTAGTCAGGAGGCCATGTGTTGAACCTTCCCACCACATTACTTCTCCACACTTCTAGATTTTGGGCTAACACATGTAGTTCGGTAGATGACATTCTAGTTAGGTAGTGTCATTTGGTAATTCTATTTAGGTAATGTCATGTGGTAATGCAAGTTAGGTAATAGCATTTGGTAATGCGAATTAGGTAATGCCATTTGGTAATTCAAAAAAGCTTGATTGGAAATATCATTAGCCCTATGAATAGGTGGAGGACCCTTTTTGGTTTGCAGTTTTTATCACACTATCATCCCATTATGGTTCTCTCTGCTCATAGGGTAATTGGCATTTGACTGAATTTATATGGAAACGGAGTATGTATGGGGAGGATACCTTAAGCTTACATAGTAATAAGTGTCCTAGTTTAGTTTAATGTGCAATCCAATATGCTGTGAACATGTCAGAGCTAATTTAATTGCTTATATTTGCAATATTTGTAGGTGACATTGTTGTTGCAGGAGTGCCAAGAATTGGTCACAAGGCCAAATTTCATATCTGTTCTTTGCTACGCTATTGATACTCCAGAAAGTCAACAAAGGGTAAGTGCACTCTCAATTATACTCTACTGTGCAAATTTGGACATTTAATAAGAGTGTAGATAATGCATAATAAGAACAACATTTTGACAAGGCAATGTAGTTCCTTCTGTCTCAAATCTATACCTGTCCTTTTTTGCAATAAAATGAACAAAAGTACCATGTTCTGTAGGAAAATGGAGGAGGAAGTGAAACTAAAAGTTTGAGGTCACCTAGCATCATGTAGCATGTCTAACTTGTGGCACTGATGTTAGTCCGTGTATGCATTAAAATGTAAGCAGCGAAGGTCATTGTTGATAAAAATATGCCTGTACAATAAGAAACTGATGATGACATTAAGTAATTCAAAAGTTTAGTATTTCTCAACTTTATGCTCGTAACAAGGACCAATTGAATACAGTTTAGGGCACTATGTATTATGTTTCAGTTTAATACTGAGAACTAATTCTGAAGTGTCTCCTATTTCATTAGAACTATGTGTATAATATATACATGGTAAGGATTAGTGGAAGTAATGTTAAAGTGTCAACATTTTTAATAGCGGTGCTACATACACTGTCAATGCAGGTGTCATAGACTAGAGAAAAGCTACAAGGGACCTTTAGATGCATGTAAGTTGATTAAGTTTCTTTACTCTTGCATGTATAAGACACTTTGTAAATGAGAACAGTGGTGATACATAAACAAGTTGCTACAGCTTTACTTGCTAAAGCTACAATAGTCAATTTTATTTTTATTTGCTCAACTCACTGCAACCCAGGACTGATACCAAAGTTCTATAGCTTGCATATGAGGTTAACTTTTGTAGGTCAGACACTCAATTTCTGGATTTCTAACAAGACATAAACAATAGTCATGTAAGGGCAACACAGCTCACTTTTTTTGTGTGACAGTAAAATCTTCTGACCAAAAACTTAAATGATTGCCAGCTTTAGCCTCTTCTTCCCCGCTCTATTTTATACTATCTTTTGATGTTCCAGTGCCAAGGATCAAACTGGTATTACCTTAGTAAGTAATTAGTGATGTTTCACCAAGTCTCAGGAGTAGATATTACCACTGAAAATGATTACAAAAATTAAGTATGCTCTTGTTTTTAATCTTCTTCTTCTTCTCAGCTTTACCCATTTCTATATGGTGTCAATGTTATGGATGAGCTGTTTCCATCTATTTCTATTTTGCATTTCAGCTTCATTTAAACCCTTCCACCTCAGATCTTCTCTCACACAATCTCTCCATCACTTGCTTGGTCTTCCCCTCCCCCTTCTACCTTGGACTTCCATCTCTGGATTTGAGCTCACTTTGTTAGTTGCACTCTCTCATGGTGCAATAGCCCTCACCCTGTCACAGTTAGAGCAATGTGTCTGTGCATCATTTATGGAGTATGCCCTGGCACTAGTTTTATCTATTTGACAACTCATCATTTTTGGTTTTGGCTTGGCTTTTTGCAGTTGGATGCCCTTCCTGACACCAACCCTTGCTATTTATCTGGGCTTGGGACCTGCACCCATAGAGGCTGGCTTACCCCCCAGGTGGCTAGCTAGGTTTAGGGTAACCAAAAACCGGTGTTTTTATCGAGACACAATCTCTTGGAGGGTTGTCATTCAAGACTAAAGAGGCCATCCTCCCCATAAGACAGACTGAATCCTTCCAGATGCCAACCAAGAATTTCAAAGTCTCCGACAGGTGCCACACCTTGCCAAAGGATGACCCGAAGGTAGTCGTGGCCTAGGGTCACCTCATTAATCCCATGTCAAAACTCCACAACTGGATGCACTTTAATGGCATACCCAGGACTAATGCTCTTGTTTTTCATAAAGTAGTACAAAGTTTTCATGATCAAGAAGTGTTGTCTTCATGAGTCAAACTTCAGGGAGACAAAGACTTCTAAAGAGAAGTGAAAAGTTTGGCTGAATGTTAGTTTGTATCATAATGTAAACAATGCAAGTGATTAAGGTTTAGATTTCTTTACAATGACTCTCAATTTCAACAGCAACAAAATATTATCTGATGAGGTGAAGTTTGTTCTATTAGAGATGTTGGATAAAATGTCGAGGCCATCAAGCTCAGAATAGATATACTTAAATTGAACCAGTTTGTACATAAAACCCAATAGTGTTTCCAATAGTGAAGATCTTGAATGTTTCTGAAAAGCACCACCATTGATTGTCAAGCTGATTAAAATGTGGTCAACAGTTGGTCAAATCAGTATTTACGAAAGAATGATTACTGCACAAAATTCTAAGGTTTTGGGAAAGCTGTCCAGAGGCATTGATTTGCTATGTGTGTGGGAAAGCCGTTACAGGTATTTTGCTAATGATGCACCTCTAGGCTATTTTCTTACAGTTTCAAATCCTTGTGTAGTGGTGTAGGGCTTCAAATTTTGCAAAGACCAGAATTTGAATTTAAGGGTGACTTGAGATATTTTGTAGGAAACATTTGAGACCAGATTCTTCAGTTCATATTCACATGAAATCAGTCTGGTAAGGAATCGCTTACTGTTGGCCAGCAAAGTGAGATTTTTATCTACTCACTCTAAAGGAAACCCATCTCACTGTTAAATTAGGAGAAGAATAATGTAACAGGATAAAATCAATACTTTGAAGAAAACCCACTGCTTAAAGAGGGGCTGTATCCCAAAATGTTTGTCTTAAACACTGAAGACTGAAACCTTCATATTGAAATCCTAGAGTTACACATATTTCTTTAAAGTTGGCCAATCATATGACCTGATCCTCTGAATGGAATCTATAATACTGTTATTCACTCTTTTTATTTCCTATTGATATAAAAGGCAAAAGGCATATTCTGCCTCTAAGAACATTGATTGAGTTTTGTCTTACCTCATAAATGGAATACTTGGACAATTCCTCTGTTGCCTTTCATTGTTCCCTGTGGTGTCTCTTCTGCAGTGAAAGTTCTGTAGTCCTGCCACTCTCGCAAACCCTGAGCATCTTTTATGACACCAGTAACCAGATCTTATTCAGAGAATTAAGTTGATTCTGACTTTCTCTCTCTATATATAGCACATGGGTATCTTCCTATCTTGATAGTCTTTGCTCTCTTTCCAGTTTTCACCAACTTGGTCTTACTGATGTTAACCCCCATTCCTCTTCTCTCTAGCACAGCCATCCAGTTGTTGAACATGTATTGCCTGCTCCTTGCTTTTGCAAGTCAGAACTAAGTCATCAGTGTACAGCAGCTTCCACCGGTCTCCTCTTCTGTACTTTCTTGTGGACTCTTCCATCACCAGGATAAACAGTAAGAGACTCATTGCTGAGCCTGATGGGCTCCAACCTGTATTTTGAACTCATCAGACACCGCTCTGGCAGTTTTTTACCTGTGACTCTGATCCATCATGTAGTGCTATCACCTGCTGCACCTGCCTCTCTGATGCTCCCTGCCTCCTTAGAGCCCACATTATCACATTGAATGCTTTCTTTAGATCAATAAATATGTGATAGAGGTTCTTCTTCTCATTATACTTGCGGAGCTTTCACACTATAAAATTGTGTCTGTTTTCAACTTTTCTGCTCTGTAGCCACATTGGTTCTCTTGGATGGGAACAATCATTTTTAAACTTCTATCTAGAATCTTCTTGTAGATCTTTGTGAAATGTTCCAACAGCTTGAGTTCGCGATGTTTGTTGCAATCCAGAGGATCTCTTTTACCTTTGTAGAGAGGCACTGTGTGACTTTTTCTCCACAGCTCTGGGCTTCTCTCATCCCAAGGCACATGTAGGAGCTTCAGGAGGTCCTCCACTTCAGTGTTGCCCACCAGTTTCATCAACTCACTACTGACTCCTTCTGGTCCTGGTGCCTTGCTGACCTTCATGCACTTCACTGCAATGCTGACTTCTTCTCTTTTGTAAATCTCTATTGGGCCCTCCACTGGAGCAGTATGCTCAAAGTCATTTTCATTTTCTACATATGACAGTCCTGAGAAGTAGCTCCTCCACTTGTCTTGTACCACCTCCTGTTCAACTTTTATGTATACATTCTCATACTTTATGAAGTTGGTTCCGATTGCACCCTTTTCCTGTCCTTCTTCATCAGTGCAGCAACTCTAAACATCTTATTTCTACCAGTAACTGTTGTTGGCTTTTCCGACAACTCTGCCCAGGCTACTGACTTAGCTCTCTTGGTCTCTCTTGGTCTCTCTGTTCTTCTCTCCATAGTGTTCCCTATCAGCTTCAGCTTTTGTTTGCTGCCAGACTTTGTAACCAAACTTTTTCTCCATATAGCTAGACATGTATCTGCTATACCAGTGTAAGAAGAATGAATATCACATTTACATCTCATTTTTGGACCCCCTGTTGATATAGTTAGCCACCATACAAGTTAGAAAGTGTGTGACATCATTTTTTATTTTTCCTCATATATACTACCACTGAGGATCAAGATAGAACTAACTCTGCCCAATTGTAATGTCTTTCTTATACTAGTGTTATACAGGCTGTAGAAGAAGGTGGAAGGATCTTTTAGGTGCATATATAGATTTTGCTGACCACTTTGTATTTCAGTTGGCCACACTTTGATTAAGCATATATTCTAATAGGTCACTTAGGATCCTGGAGGTTTAAAGAGTGTTCTTGTTTAGATTTGTAACAACAGAGATGCTTACAAGTTGACGTTCAATGTTGACATTGCACAAATTGTTCAATAGTCCTGAACAACCACCATTGCTATCGTCCTTAGCCCATGCACCATCATCCTTATTATCATCATCATCATTTTCATCATCTTCGTCATCATCATCATTTTCATCATCTTCGTCATCATCATCATCATCATCATCATCATCATCATCATCATCATCATCAACTTCATCATTACTATCATCATCGTCGTCGTGTTTGTTGTTGACATTCCTTCATTACCGTCAGCATTTATCAGTACCAGAAAGATGATTTATTTCGAGGCTAAAGCAGATATAGGGTTTTTTCCTGGCTATTTTCGTGATTGTTCTGAGAAGAAAAGATTTGAGATTGTTGTTACTGTTTGCTCCTTTTGCCTATGCAGTGCATATAGTTAATGTTATGTGATCATTGCTATTGTGATACTTGACTGAATATCTGATCTTCTTTTCCCCTCTTAGTCAATCAAGTACACACCGCAGTTGTTATTTCAGCTTAGCAAAACTCTTAAATTATCGAAAGTTCAAGAGGTAATTGTCACGATTTTGTGTACTTGTCAAATATTAACAAACCTTCAAAAAGGTGTTTCTGTTTGTAACTGAGATGAAGAAGAAGGAAACTTAACGTGTTATTTGTTCAAACTGTTAGAGTGTACACGTACCATTATAATTGTTTTGTGATAATGACGTGTCATTGGCGAGTCTATGTGATCTGCTGATGCCACGCCCATTCGCAGTTTTGCATGCTGTTTAGATCCAACAGCTTATTTTCGATCGACCCAAAAAGACAGCTATTTTATTTTGAATTAGTAGAGGACAGTTTAATTTAGACCTTTGTAGGTTTATACCAACATCTCATCGAGAAATCTCATCAAGACTTTCCTTTGATAATGGACGGCAATTTTTTCAGTCTGTGTGTTTACTTCATGGAGAACATACACACCTAGAAACGAAATTAAGCTGTTTGTTCCTAAAAGTGACTCAGTAATTGGCCAGAAATTGTTTGAAACTCCAACATGTGACTACAATTTCCACTAAAGAATAAGACGCCCAAAAGGAAACTATGTTTCGGACAACGTATAGGCCTGAAGAAGTAAGTTATAGACCAAAATGTTGTCGAAAAGGTAGTTTCCTTTCTTTCATTCCTTGTCGGTGTATCAGAAATACAATTACCTAAAGAATCTTTTTTGGGTGTACAGACAGCGCGTTCTCCATTTTCACCTTGCCTCTCTGGAAGTCACATACAGGTAAAACAAAGCCGCTCCTTTGTGGAAAGTGTAGTTTGTTTACAACTTGACGCGTTTACCATTGGCACGTGTTCACGCAAACTCGCCGTTTATACCTGCCATCTTTTACCTGCCATCTTTTACGGGATCTCCTGACGAGTGCTGTGACCAGTGTCTTGCGATAGCGTTCAGGAATTCTGAATTCCTTACTTTTTGCAATTTTAATGATTTTCGTATGAATTTCAGTCGATAATGAGACAGCAGCATTTGCGGTTCACCAATTTAGCCTTAAGAGCATTTGTTGGCCCAAATTGTCAATCTGCGTCCTATTTTCATTCCCTTGAGATTGCATGAGTTCTTAAAGAAGTTGCACTTGTTTATTTGTCAGACGCAACTATACTGGTATGATATACGAAAAAGCCAATTATTATAGTATCTCATTTTCTGTATCAATACGGAACAGATTTATGTAATCTAAGAAGAGGGGATGTTGGATTAACTTAAGCCGCACAACATTGTTTTGCTGTCACAATTGATCAGGTGTAAAGTAGTCAGGTCTGAAGTAGGTTTTTTATGTAGCTGCAGACTCGGGAAAGCCAGCTACTGTCTGTTTTGATAAAACTCGGGGTAGGCTCAAGGAAAATGAAAAATATCACCTAAACAAAGTCACAGTAGTTTCATGTCTGCCAACCATGCAATAGAAAACATTTTATCAGTGTCAATGTGTTTCTAGGTACATGAATAGAAAAAGAACTTGCACTAGTGTACACTACTGTAAAATTTTATCCAGCAGTACATTCTTTACACTCTCTATTTATTTCAGTCGGTTTATCAAAGCTTAAAACGCCACGCATTGTAAGCATACGACCAGGCTTAGTCAGGAAATAATACATCAAATTGAAGGAAGTCAGGGGAATGAGGACATTGGTCTTTGGAATCTCTGTGAAAACCATGTTTCGGTTTTGTAGCTACCCTGCTCAGTATTGAGGAGGAGGAGGAGGAGGAGGAGGAGGAAAAGGGGGAGGGGGCGTCCTCTAGTAGTCACCCTTTCCTAAGTGCAAAGTGTTATGAAGCACTTATTGCCCCTTAAATGTTGCGAGGAAGATGCGATAATGAAAAGGGTGAATTTTTGCTAAAGATTGTAATATCTGCGTGTTACAGAGTAGAAAAAGTAACGATTATTGTGTTTGACATCCATCTTCTAATTAAGGGTAGGAATTTGACTGTCATGAATATCCGTTACTTTTTGTAGGTTGTGTTCGGCATTGCCTTGCAAAGGTCCTCCAACCCAAACTTGAGAGTGTACGGTAAGTACGTAACTCTAATCAGTTTGATTGGTAACATTGGCCATAATGTTTCTTGACTTTACAGCAACTAGCATCTAGTATCATTGATCTATTATACTTAATGCCAGTATTAAAGGAAGGATGTGGCTTCAGAGCGTTTTCTTGTTACCTTGTTTCTGCTACCGAGAAAGAGCAGCGATGAACGCGTAAAGCGGACGTGAACCCTACGGATGATGCCCTTGATATGCATTATCCTTAAGATTGAGCTGTTGTTTAGAAGATCACACATCATGGTCATACGTTCTTCACGGAGATTCTGTGCACGATTTTTATGATGTCCTTAGGTTTGCATTTAATAGGGTGCATGAGTTGAATCTGGGCGTATGTTGGGCAGGGGTGGCGCCTCACATGAACAAAGTGAAACATTTTAATATACGGATCAGATAGCATGGCAAAAACTATTCTTGATGAAACGGTTTATTACTAAGACCCTATAGAAATGTAAGATCTGAACAGTTCCGATGTAACACCATAGGTTCAACAAGAGCTATCTGTTAGGAACGACGCTCATTGCGATGACAGAAATTTTCTTGATTTCATTACGTTATTTTCTATTCGATGTTCATGTACATTTTTGGAATTTAATTTATTTTCCATCGTCATTTTATTCAACTTTATTGTGGATCGTTTTGCATTATTTGTTTTTATCCATTTTGATTTCCTTTTCCTTGATTCTGTCGTCTTTTAGTTCACTTGAGTTCAGTTAAATTTAATCCATCTTTAATCCATCGTCGTTTATCGAGATTTCGTTTTGGTGATTTATATTTTATGCTTACTATTTTCTAGCTTTAAATTTTGTGAAACAGAAACTTCCCGATCTAATACGTTCCTACATCGAATCCGGTAAGTTGCGAGCAGTGTCATTGCTTTAAAATAGAGGAGGAATTTGTGGTGTTGCAAGTCTGCAGAGCTCGAGGATTCCGTGATCGATTGTGACTTGACCACCCACTTGTAAACTGTAATGTAACATGTAATCTGGATGTTTAGAGAGTGAATCGATTTTGCACCTCTTTAGGAGGGAAAGGGTAGGTGTTTGTCAGGATAATGTGTTTGTTACCCTCTCTGGGCAAATGAGTTTTCACCTTGGGTAGCACAAGATCCTTTTTCACAAGATACATCAACTACTTGTCAACTGTCCTGTTTCGTACATTACCAGCTTACGAAAAGGAAACAGTTTTATGAATTATCGATTTACCGAACATCCATGTGATCTTCTGTCTTTAAAGTATCTCTGTTACGTCTTTTCCCGACGCCAAGAGTATAACAGCAATTTCGGCAAGGATTAACCAGGTGATAACACCGGGTTAACCAACGCCTTGTATGCTTCGCATTCCACAGGGCCTCCGTCCACGGCTTACTTTGAAAAAATGGAAAGTGAATTATTACGTTGCTTCAATAATTGAATTCAAGTTCACCGACTAAAATTGAACCAAAATCTTATCTAGTATAAGTTCATTTCTTGGTGAAAGGCAGTATGTAAACTGTAGTTTTAGAGTAGATTTTATTCGCTTATTTTTCCGACTGCAGATCTTGGCAACGGACAAGAGAGTATTGGATTTGGTGACGTAGCTATTGAAGTACTCCATTTGTTGTTGCCGTAC
>JAAAKL020011232.1:0-13800 GCA_010016065.2 Carybdea cf. marsupialis auct. non (Linnaeus, 1758) | reverse complement strand
TCTCAATCCTTACGAAGGAATTGTAGGTAACTCGCTTCCAACATTCCTAAAAGTACAAGTAACGCTAACAGAGTCTCAATCCTTACGAGGGAATTGTAGGTAACTCGCGTCCAACATTCCTAAAAGTACAAGTAACGCTAACAGAGTCTCAATCCTTACGAAGGAATTGTAGGTAACTCGCGTCCAACATTCCTAAAAGTACAAGTAACGCTAACAGATTCTCAATCCTTACGAGGGAATTGTAGGTAACTGGCTTCCAACATTCCTAAAAGTACAAGTAACGCTAACAGATTCTTCATCCTTACGAAGGAATTGTAGGTAACTGGCTTCCAACATTCCTAAAAGTACAAGTAACGCTAACAGATTCTTTATCCTTACGAAGGAATTGTAGGCAACCTGCAAATTTAAACTAGGTTTTAAGTGGTCACTTCATAACAGTTTTTAACCAGAAAACACGAATGATGACTTTGCGGAGGGAAAGTGTGACCTAACGACTTTGCAAATGTTTAAATTATGGAGAAAATACTCAGTTTTTATGTTGCCCTAATAGTAAGAAGGTCAATGGCCAAAATTGAGAGTATTGCCCTTTCCCAACACCGAGATGTCTGCTTTCAAAGTTTTAAATCTCTCTATAAAAACCTTATTATTTGATGCTGGTTCCTAGCGAAAGGAACCAAGAAATATCGGCAGAGTTCTGACCAGAGATTTTGAGATTCAAACGCCTCTAATTTTAACACTATCTGTACTACAGGTCTAATATTTTAGAAACCAACCTATTTCAGGGCTGCCTTAAGATGTCTAGACTCAAATCGTCCTACATGTTTCCACAACCTTTGTTTCGTGACGTCATCAGTTTCCTACCGCGCTATAATTTTCCTGTATCGTATTGTCGATACTGTAATCATAGAAAGGCAGTGGTTTAATGCCGCACCTGGTGTAATTTAAGAAACTCAAAATTCATGTAATAATGAAGATAAGTGTAAAATATTTACAACTGTTAGTTTTCTAGGTATCTCTTCAAGAATATAATTTATGCGAAGTGAATTGGAATTATCATCAGAGTGAGTATTGCAAACTGGCAGCATTCTTCTCAAACACACCCCCACCCCCCTCCAAAAAAAAGCCACAAACAAACATGTTATCAGAATTCTCCATTTCGGTGAGGTGTTCAATCGGTGTTAAAAAGTATGATAACATAGTAAACTTTATTAACTTTGTTAGATCGTGTCTGACAGAAGAGAGCGAATATACAATTTGTGTATGACACGATCTCCTGTCTCCTTCTCTAATCATCTCTTATCTGTTTTCGCTTCAAGCTCCAACAGCTCCACCATCGCAGATAGCAATACTCAAAACCAGTGTCCATAACATGACTATAACTTGGAGGGCCCCATCATCAGCTGACATTCCTGGAATTTTGCGAGGCTTCAAAATTTTCTACAAACCGATGTATGCAGCCAACAGTGATACCTCTGTAAAGCAAACACGCAAAAGAAGAAGTACCCTAAGTTCGCTACCACCACTTCAGCTACAAGAGTAAGTTTACTTTCAATGATTAGACGCTGCTCCGACAATCATACTTTCGATATATGCTTATATACACTAGACCTGACAATTTTGTTTTCCTTACTGAGAATACATTAGCAAAGTTTGTGGAATCAAATCAACAACTGTTAGACCCTTACCTCTTTGTTTCTTCTTTTAAAGAGCAATAAGTGTAGGCAGGTAAGTATGTTAGTGTAATGATATTTACTCATGGGCTAAGAAATGTCTGTGAGACTTTTCATTAGAGGAATTTGTCTTCATTGTCTCTAGTATTACCTTCCAAATAACCATAGTCTTTTCTTTTAGCTCATATTTGTACTTCTCAGACACTTTTCAAATGCCCTCCTTCTTATACCTGACATCCAACCATAGACTTCCCAAAGCAACTTGAAAAACGAGCAAAAAAGTGTAGCCTCGTTTTTGATACACAGATAAAGTAATGAATCCAATGTGAGTTTATTATCTGTAGAAGGACTTGGTATTGTCTGTGTGATTTGCGACTGTACCACAAAGATGTCGTTTTGAAGGATCTAAAAATATTAGGTAGCTCATTTAGACATCAATTGTGCCAAAATATAGAATATCAGGAGAGATGACAACTGAAGTAACGTTCTGTTCGAAACAGAGACGAAGCTAATTCACAATGGAAGGGGAGCGGAAAGCAGAATAATTTCTTTCAAGAAGGGGCAGAGTAGCGCATTTTATATCAAAACATGTTGCATCTGATAAACTGAAGTATTTTCACAAGGTGGATAGCCCCCCTTCGTCCCCCCCTCACCCCCCAGCTTCGGGACTTGTTCGGAAACTGCAGAAGATGTCACAAATAAAGCATTGGACGGATATCACACAATGCCCAATATCTCTTGCCCTCGGGTGCTTTTGTGGATGGGCTCTTGCAATTAACCTTCGAAGTCTTACGTTTATTTGTGTGCATCCAAATCGAACAAAATGCATGAAATTTTTATACTTGCAAGAGTTCTCAAAGTACACTCAATAAAAGATCTCTTAAAACGAAATGCGAGTCTTGTAAGAGCAAGAATCATTGGAGAGGATAGCTCATCAAAAATGCTTGTAGGGGATCATCGTTTTGTGCTATTTTAGAACTGAACATTAGGTAATAAATGATAAATTGGATGTTAATACAACGATTGAAATATGAAACAGATTTGCAAATGTGTTTTCTAGTATTTTTAACTATGCTGGTCTTCAATGCTTGCAGGGAAATCAAAATTGACTATTTAACAATGTCAATGCACTTGAATGCCTACTTTTAATAAAAACTGCTTTGGTTTTCATCTGAATATGAGTATAATTGTGATAATTAGATAAAGATTTAATGTTGACAGGAAGTAGACAACATGATAATTTTAGTTTGACACATATACCGATATCTGAGTGAGGATGAGGACTATCTTTGAATTTGGTATTGCATAGCAACCGTTTAAGCCGTATTCATATAATATTAAAACTGTAGGACTTGCAACGCTCTGTTGCATATGAAGTACGTGTGAATTCCTCTTTAACAGTAATGTGGCTGCCTCCTAAGCCGCACGCGCTTCTAGGGAGGAGTTTCGGCTCCAAAGAGTTATTTACTCACTCTTTACTGTGAAGTTTTTCTCACCAAACTCTTGGGTATCTTCAGCATAACATAACATAGCGTAAAGTAGCGTAGTGTAGTGATAATAATCTAAATGTGATAAGAATGCAAATCAAATTAACAAACAATGCAACAATAATAGTAGACGAAAACGAAACTGCGATACAACGGAGATTATAAAATGTGTCCTCACCAATTTGGAGTCTCTCAATTACGTTTTCCTTTTATTGCCCAGCACGCGCTGACAACACCCTAAACTAAACTTGTGAAGAAGGGACGCTCCTACTTCTGCTATAAACCATAGGAGGCCGGTAGGTCTCGAGTCCTCACTGCTACGACCTGCAGTGACAAGTAACGAAGGCAATTGGGAAGATGGGAACTAAGGAAAGCCTCTAAATGGATTCCACTTGTGTTTAGATGGCCTAGCCTTGTCAAACGTGTACCTCGTGTACTACATTTGATTCATATTTGATTGAAACATGTAAGTATGGTCTACTCAGCCACTGTTCCTTTTAGTCACTGAGTAGGCTGCTTTGTTGATCTAGCAGATGAGCTCTCACAAGTCACCATCGACGGAAGAATTCATCATAACTTGTTAAACACATAACATGCTACTTCCCGAAATGTTGTCTCTTGCTCTGTATTCTCCTGTATCTCAGAGTCAGTACTCGGAGCATGATGATTATGGCCATGCTTAATTTGTCCATATCTTTGTAACTCCTCTTAAAAAGAGTACCAGTTTACTTGCAAAGACTAAATGGCAGAACTTAAGAGAATTTAATATCAAGAACGCAACAACGAGTCACATAAAGAAGCCTGGCAAAGCACATTAAGGCAACTGAGAAAGAACCAAAGACGCAAAAATGCAACATAAATGAACCAATGAAGCATACTGAAGTAGAAGGGCATTATGACTTTACGATGAATTTGTGTGATGACACGTGTTTGTCTTGCATTCAACAGAGATAAGTTTCATTCTTTATGATTCTTTGACAGTCGCTCGAGAGGTGATATGACATTCACGATATCACCAAAGTTTCCCTTTACTAGCGATGTTTCTTTCCTATCCTCTAAATTAGGAAAGTCATTGTCATCCCTCGAAGAGATGCCACATCTATCACAATAAAAGGACTGATCGGAAACATGGTCTACCGTATCAAGATTCTTGCCTACACACTCGATGACGGCGTCAATAGTACAGTTATCAACGCAACTACAAAGGAAGGAGGTATAGTCACTATTCTATTTCTACTTCTTCTCCTATTTTCTTTTTAGTCATCCCGTTTATAGGTGAAACATTTGAAAAAGTATTTTCTAAAGTTCATGGTCTCTCATTGTTGTAGCAATTTTCACAACTGACAGGACAGTGCCAGATTCTATGATTTCTTTGACAGTAACGCTGAACGGTCTACACTACGCGATTCTTCTAGAGTGTGGAAAATGTACTCTGACCAGAGCATCTTAATAAATTATTGTGACGGCGTCAACATTCTTCTTTTCGGACACTGGCTTCTTCAATTATACCCCTCTCCAATAAAAAGTGTGTCCCATTTCTTGAATGTCCCAAAATATGCTACGCTATGAAGAACGTATCAAGAGTTTTAATTCTAGTCTAGATTATTTCCCCCCTCTGCCCTATCTCTCGAAACATAGTTTCCCACTTCACTAGAGCAGGTGACAGAGCACAGTACCTCTGGGATCGTGGCAGGCAAGTTTAGGGTCGGTTCGAACTCACTACCCTCGGAGTGTGAGTCTGACACTCTACCACTATGCCACTACTGTGTTGAACTAGTACTAGCTATAAAATTCATTGCAATTGAGCATACTTTGATTGATCCGGTGATATTTGTGTTTTATTGACCCCAAAAGATGTTTTTTAACTTTTTATTGACCGTAACTACCTTAACGTATTTTTGTTGTGCTGGTCATAATCAGTTAAACATTTTGTCTAAACATTTAGAAGTCTACAAAAATTTTTATCCGAAAATATAACTTGTCATGATATTTATTGAATCAAAGACGTTTAAAAAATCGAAGAATTGAGGACGGCTTCGTTGCTTGCAGTTTTTGATTTCTTCCGCAATGTGGTAATAAGGCGAAACGTGTTCACCGTAACTATCATTATGACAACAAATGGTATGAACCAGATTACTGTATCCTTCATCGTAAATTGGAGCTTTAAATTTCAGTAAAAATGCCTCACATTTTATAGTCCACTTTCAAGAGTAATTATTCGATGATAGAAACCGGGAAGGTAAAACGCTTAAATTTAAAAACGTCTTTAAAATTTTACAATTTAATTCCCAAAACTCTAAATTCAACGAAACAGGATACATAGCGTAGAACAAAATTCTGATGTTTTTATTTTCGGACATTGGCTTGTTCAAGCATATCCTTCTCTAATTAAAACTTATGTGCAAACTTTCGAGTATCTCAAAGCCCTTAATTTTCATAATAAGTTGCCAATTTCATAAAAAAAAAGTTTAATTTTTGTCTCTGAAGAGCTTGTTTTGATAATTGATGTAGGAATGTAAGGTCTTAGATTAGGTCTCGATTTTGAGCAAATTTTTTTCTCGAAATTTTTAATACCATGAGAGCTATAACTTGGAGTTGCTATCACTACATTAATTAAGCAGTCGCTTGTTTTCCATCATGCATTTATTTTATCATTACTAAACATAACGTCTTTACCATGAAACTTCTTCGGTCAAATTGTATTCACAGTCCCACTCTTGGCTCCACTTGACCTCCATGGTGAAGCAACCAGCGAACGATGTGTTCTGATCAAATGGAAGAAGCTTCCGTCTATCTATCAGCAAGGAGTTCCAACTGATTACATGGTCTATTACAGACCTACAAACGTTTCCATGGCTACATTTCTAAACGAATCACAATTACCTAATAAGGAATACTTGAGGATAACTCATCTTGAGACTTACACGTTTTATGAGTTTGCAGTGAGTACTTCTACTTCAGCGGGAGAGGGACCTCGAACTCACTCCATATTTATCAGGACCAAGCAGTCCGGTAAGTTGAAAAACATGGTTATATGTTTATACTAGTAACCAGTGGTAAAAAAGGAAAAGTGGAATACCGCAGTTACCTTACGTTTCATGTCCTATCCTTCTTCACAACGTCAACAGATAAAACGTGAAACCCCAATAGTGACTGCAGTATTTCGCTTTTCCTTTCTTTACTACTGCTCAGTCGTATTAGGCTCTACCTTGCTGTATTGAGCCCTCTAGAAAACGGCATTGACACTTGTTGGCATGTATATATATATATATGTTATGTATATACTGTAATATGTAACTGTTTAGCGCAATGGTGAAGTCATAGTTTTCGGTGTGGGAGGTCTTGGGTTCGATCCTAGTCAGCGCCGTAAAAGCACTTCATGTTTATTGAGTTCTACACTATGTAGTTTATGGCCGCTTGTGTGTCTGCCTGAGTAGCTGACTAAAGAGACGTGCGTCTAACCAAATCGGAAAACACGGCTCATGCGCAGAGTTTTCCCTTAAATGCTTCAACATTTATTAATAACTCGTTTTCTATACCTTGTTGATCGATTCCAATTTATTAATTTGCTATGATTAGAACTACATTCTTTCACAACTCAACAGTTCCAACAAGCCCACCTACAAATATCACCGTGAGCAAATTTCTGCATTCAGCTAATATCTCTATAAGATGGTCTCCAATACCAGAGAAATTTTGGAATGGTGTTCTTCAGGGATACATTCTTACAATACGTTTAATATCGCAAGGTACAAAGGCAATTCCGGCAAAGCAGCAAAAAACTCGCACCGTCAAAGTTTCTTGGCAGCAAACAAGTTACCAGTTTAGTTCAGGTGAAACATATAGTCGATACACAGTTGTAATAGCTGGATACACAACTGCGGGAACTGGTGTCTGGAGTCCACCAGCTTACGGAGGTAAGGATGGCTTGAGCCATCATCACCTATTTTTGTTGGAGGCTGCTCGAATGACTATAAATCGAGGAGTTGTTTACTATTTATCCCTATTTGTCTGTACAGAAGCTACCGCATCAGCAGTAGTAAAAGTAGTAGTCGGAGTGGAACTAGTAGTAGGTGTAACAGCTGCAGTATTCGCTGTAGTGGCTACTGTAGTCGTATTAGATTGAGGAGGAGGAAGAGGAGAATCGGCAACAATTCTAATAGTAGTAACAGCTACCGTAGTAGGACGAGGAGGGTGAGCTAGGAAGGGGAACAGGAATAGGAGCAGGGTAAAGGAGAGACAATGTTTTTAAAAAAAGTAGTAGGGGTATTGCACAGAGAGAGAGAGAGAGAAAGAGTTGGAGAGCATAATTTGCAGTTTATATTATCTTACTAGTTTACAGCTTATCTTAAATTACTTTATTTACCTAGGCGGCAACAAGTTTGGGAACCTCAAGTAAAAAGATACAGGAAAAATTCCAGTTTCGTGCAAAACTCTCGGGAGGGGGGTGGGGACAAAGAGACATTTTTAAGATAATGACTAAAGGAAGCATTATAAAGACCACAACAATTTTGAAAAGAGGAAATAGAGAAGATGGAGGGTTTTCTGGAGGGAAACCGTTAAAGGCAGCGAGTCACAGTCACCAGGGGGCGTGTCTGATGTTAGCAAAAAGACCAAGTGCCAACTTTCATCTATTCACTGCAGGCCTGCAGCCAATGGAGCATTCGTGAAGCATGCCCCTGTAATGAAATTTGACCTGCTATGTAAAAAATTGCAACGTACGTCAGTGCTGGTCAATTTCTTTCCTTTATTGCTAATCTATACCAACGATAGCTAATCCCCCGTAATAATTGTAGCAGGTTAGGAGATCTGGCATAATACATCTGAAACCCGTGTTTATGCCGGGTGGAAATAGCACTGGTTCCACATTATAGATTGAGTATAAAAGGAAGAAATGGTCGTCGCCAGGGAATATCTCGAAGTAGCTAGAGGATGAAAGTTAACACTACTATTGATCGTTCTCTCTAGTCATGAATCAGATTCTAAGAAACAACTTTTTTTGAAAAATACGTCTCTGCTCATAAAATATCTTTCAAGTTGAATATGATCTAAGTGTTTCATTTTTTAAGTCGTCCCGATATATTGGAGTAGGAATGCGCGATCCACAGGATACTTTCGATACGGTAACTCAACTCTCAGCTTAGATTACATTTCCTTCATCAACAGCCTTTCAATTACAATCATTGTAGCCAACCTCGGGGAAGACTTTTTTACTTCACGTGCTTATACGGAGCTCGCTTCTATGATAGTAAAACTGGCTTCCATAACTCTGTTAACTATTAAAGAGGTTCCCCGGTTGACATACGTAGCACCCTTGACAATATCCTCAAGGTTGAGTATGGTTAAGCACCATTGGCACACATAAGGTTTGTTTAATGTCCAATAGCATCATAAAGCACACTTTGATGGTAGTGACACTGTGACTGTGCCTGCTCTGACTTTCCAGTTTTGTGTCGATCTTT
This sequence comes from Carybdea cf. marsupialis auct. non (Linnaeus, 1758), assembly GCA_010016065.2. Taxonomy (NCBI): domain Eukaryota; kingdom Metazoa; phylum Cnidaria; class Cubozoa; order Carybdeida; family Carybdeidae; genus Carybdea; species Carybdea cf. marsupialis auct. non (Linnaeus, 1758). The sequence continues at coordinate 5,181 of JAAAKL020011232.1, read as the reverse complement.
GGTTGGGGTGATAGAGCTAGCTATCTCATGCCTGGCCCTTCCAATAGACCGTAGTGTCGCGAATTGAATAGTACAACTATCAGTTAATCGAAACGGTTTTACACCAACTGTTGAGGCTCCCTGCTTTCCAGAAATGACCATGAACGCAAGGAGATGACAAGTACTGCGCATCTTGAACGAGTACCCAAACCTGGATACAATTTCTGCTGGGTTGTGGTTTATTCATTAACGAAACTATCAAAGCTTAAGGGTTAAAGAAATTTAACAACATAATTTCTCAGGCAACGGTTGATTCTGCCTCAGAAATTGTTAAGGCTGGAGAGGACACTTTATAATGACTACCAGCACTTAAGGTTTTGGCTAAATGGGAAGACGCTGAGGATGACAAAAAATAATCAGGCAAAACAAGAAAAGAAAAGAGACCGATAAAGGGAAAGGTCACATTAAAATTATAATATGACCACTTACAATAGACGATTGCCCACTGGTAGTAATTCTTGTTTTGGGCTAATAACCAGAGGGAACGTGTTTCAGGGAAAGTGTTTCAGGGAACGTGTTTCAGTCAAAGTGTTTCAGGAAACGTGTTTTAGGGAGCGTGTTTCAGGGAGCGTGTTTCAAGGAGCGTGTTTCAGGGAACGTGTTTCAGGGTACGTGTTTCAGGGTACGTGTTTCAGGGTACGTGTTTCAGGGTTCATGAATCAGAGTTCATGAGTTTAGTAATATATTCAGAGTTGTAACGTTTCGGAGTCTGCCTTGACTTTTGAAAATCTGCTGCGAACTTTTTTTGAAAGTAACAACACCATACATTAGACGAATTTTGTACTCTCCAGTATTAATTACCGTGGAAAGAAATAAGGAAGATGAGAATAGTAATGAAAGTGTCTTGCTTAGAGGTTGTATCTGCCACGAGTAAAAATTATTATTCAGCACACTTAGAATGATTTTTGTCCATTTAATTACTATAAGGAAATCTGTCTTCTTTGCAGAGACTTGTCGTTTGTCAAGAAAGACTCTCCATGTTTACTGGACCCCGATGCCACCTCTTGTTATCGAGAGCACCAAAGACGGGGCGCCAACTGGGATTCTACCTGACGTTCTGTCAGTCTCCACGAGAGAATGCGCTCTCTACTGTTCACAGATAGGAACTGGAATGAATATCACATTCAATTACACAAAGCTGGACTATAATACCTTTCTTAAATACAAAATGGGAGAGAATATTTCACTCTATTCTGATGTTGACATTCTGGTACCAGGTATTGAACGTCTGTATGGAATTGAAATGAGGTATGTGAGATTAATAGAATCTATAGAAGGGGTTCTGTTAAGCCATGGTGCGACGCATTATCACGATGATGTACGGGAGATGCTGGTTAAGTCGATAACACACAAGATAGGCACCTTGGCTTTAGTGGTCATAACATTAAATGTTGTCTTTGGAATTATGATGTGGATCATTGTAAGTGAACATATTCTGCGCTTCATTAATTTTTCTTTTTTTTGAAAGGCAACTAGTCCTTTGTGTGTTTTTGATAATATTGCATAAATGTTTTCATGGCCTAAATATTGACGAAATATTTTGTATGACTAACCATCGTGAGTGATGTAGCAGAGGAAATCTTGAGGATAGGATTTGGTTATTTTATTTGAAGGCTCATGAAGTTTGTCAGAACCTCGTTAGAGTCATTTGAATACATAGTTTATAGACATGCTTCCTGTTTAAGTTATAGCGTATGATATTGTCTTTTGATATCTGTACTTTTAATCAGGACGCACGTTAGTAGCAAAGTGTTATTTATTGACGTGAAAACCCCGAAAATACATTTTTGATAACAAAGAAAGTATTTTTTTAAACTCATTTATTTATTGATGAAGAAAAGCAATACAGTCGGAAACTCACTAATGGTGAGCATATCCAAGCTGCTTATAATACATACAGTAACGCTAGTAAGTACCCCCTCTCCCCACAAAGTAAACAAAGACCCCCAACAAACCAAACCAAACAAAACGACCCCACCAACAAACAAAACAAGACAACGACCACACTGTGAAAATAGTACAATAATGATCTAACAATTTAATCAATAATTCATCCAGTTACCAAATCAACAGTTCAGGATTTGGCCAGTCCTTGTCTCTTCTGCAAAGAATAACTTGTTTATATTTTAAACTCACGATGTTTTTTTCACATATATCTAATTATAGTCAAACACTTGCAAATATTTGGCGTGTTATACTGCGAATAGTAATAATTTTTTTGGTATTTTTAAACATCAATGCCATTTATTTGTTTATTCTCATTTAACATTCTCACTGTTGTCACCCGGCAAGCTCATTGGGGACAGCGAGATTTCTGAGTCGATTTACCATGAAATAATTTTAATAATAAAAATAATAATAATGATAATAAAGAAGACGATGATGATGATGATGATGATGATGATGATGATGATGATGATGATGATGATGATGATGATGATGATGATGATGATGATCCTAATTTACTTTGAGGTTACGTACGGCTAATAAGTGGCCTAAGATTAAATTACACCTAACGCCTACATGCATTTGGGTATTACCTCAAACTGAGGGTTGGATACATTGTATGAAATGTGAAACCATTTTCCTCAATGGAAATTAGTTTGTATACTTATTTTCACAGTTGAATGTACAGATAGATTCAATTTGAGCACAACTTTAATAGGAGCAATATGCTTAAAGAAATATGCTGATATAGTCTAATCGTGAACGTAGGCCATCTGAGATGGAAATAAGACAGTTGTAAGCAGTATTCCTGAACTAATAGCGTTTTAATGCGACTCAGCGAACTTAGATATTGTCTTGGATGACCTTGTGTATAAGTTTGGCTCAGTTTTTAAGGCCCCTGACAAGCCCTGGAATTTTAATTACTTTACCAGTGTTATAGTATCTCTATTTAGATGATTTCTTATGTTCTTGATGCGATGACAGACTTCTTCCTATATTTTCTCATCATGTTCATGATGGAGCCCATGCCGTTTCTGGTATCCTTCAGGGGTATCCCCTGCCACATATCAAGTGTATAAACGAAAATCTCAAAACGTAAATCATACATTGTAGATATACTTATTTTCTGTTTTAAAATGTGCTTATTTATTTCCTAAATTGCTAGGAAAACGTAACAGATCCCAGCCCTAGATAGGGGTCTGTAGAAAGCCAAACAAGTTCACCCTGTACCGCAGACACACCAAAATTTATCATGATCATGCCACTAATTATAATGATTGAGCTTTATAGATTCCTTCTCTTCCTCTACCACTGATTACCTGCCATCTTCTAGTTACTCCTAGGTCAGTAACTTTGCAGTTACCCATTGCTAGTGATTCCTGTTGCTAGTTTTTCGTGCATAGATGAAAATGCCCTTCTACTCTGAAGTCATACTATGATCCTTAACTATCCAATTCCTCTTCGGCAATGGGTTCCTCCTTCCCCTCCTTTAGCTGTTTGTCAAATTATTCTCTTCTTATCAGAGCAGGTGCCCAAAGTATTCCAGCGTTCTCTTCATGATGGCATAGGTGGACTAGCTACCCTTCTCGCTCACTCTTTTTAAACTATCTTTGGTGGAACTATGAGCTGTTTAAGGAATTTAAGGAGCCGCCGTGGTCTAGTTGTTAAGGAATCGGACTCACATGCCAGAGGTTGTGGGTTCGAATCTCGGGAGACCACCCCTGTAAATGTGCTCTCTCCCAAGACATTGCTCACTCTGGCTGGGCAATAGGCTATGCTCGAAATCGAGTATGCCACCAAGAACAAAAAACAAAACGTATTTCAAAGGTATCAATTTTCCACAGATCTCTGCATTGGAGGTCAAGGTCTCACTGCATATAAGAAGATTTACCACATAAACGTCTGGTTGTTAACAGGCGTCGGATGCCTAAAACCTTTGTCTTACCATATGTATCTCGTGTTTGACTTCTAATCCTGCTATCCGCTACTTACAACAGACAGGTAGACCTTTCCACGTGCTTTAAAATTGCACATACGATCCTAAATCCAGGCAGATTGTTAGAATTTAAAGATATAATGGAATACCTAATAATGCCTTTTTGCTGTCTTACTTATTACTGTGAATCCGTTTTGTTTGACAGGAAAAGGTAAGCAATGTATCAACATTGCATCCTGGATTTATCAAAGGATGCAGTGAGGGATTTCACCTTGCAGCTGCTACTGGGTCTACAGTTGGGTAATTATCCATCAGCATACTACATGAAGTAAAATATTTCTAACATAAAAAATTCTAGCAGATTTAATTGACGCAAAGCGGATAATGTACATTGCTAAACAATCCAAAATATGGATATCATACAAGTAAATAAGTAGCTACAAAGACCGTGTGTCTTACACAGATAACAGCAGTGTCGTCTACTCATTTTCTTATCAGTGCGAGGTTGGCTATGTATGACGCACGACTTTGAGGTTAGTTTACAGAATGAAGCAGCATGCTCCATCCTGTATTTGCCATGGGTCAGCTCCTACGAGGGAACAACCACTTAGGGTTTTAAAATCCAAAAACACAAGTAATATGACTCTGCCATGGGACAGCACTTGCCTAAAAAACCCAGACTTTTCGAAATTGTATACGGATGATCGCTTCCGTAAAATATGTGCGGAAAGTAAAACCCTTTGAAAGCAAAGCCCACAGTAAGTTCCAGTATATACGGATAGTTTCCTTTGCGAATAAGCATGTCTGGTCTTTCACGATCACTGGTGATTATGGATAAAGACATGTAGCCAGGGATGTCAGCATAGATATCCAGATCTCCGTTTGAATATAAAATTTGTCGAGGTTGATAAGGATGGAGTCGTATCTCCAGTTGTAATAATAATGAAATCAATGCTTTTATTCTCTGTTTTCTGCTGTGTTTCTCATGATGTAATTCCATCAGTCACTTACATTAAGGCATTATGCAATTGATATGATATATACCACATTCTATGATATAAAAATTCCAGTCAGTCCATTCTATATTGATCTAAAACAAGAATCAGTCTAGAACGGCAGAGGAAAACTTTAATGTATTTATACATATAAACTTATATTTCGGAGTTGTTCTTCTTCAGAGTTGTTACAAAGATGAGCTTAAGAGTTCGTTATAATTGTATACAGTGATCACGTAACTCTCCTCTGAAAAAAGAATTTCT
>JAAAKL020011231.1:2849-13801 GCA_010016065.2 Carybdea cf. marsupialis auct. non (Linnaeus, 1758) | reverse complement strand
CATTTCTTTGCGTTTTCAGTGCATTTTATTTTATGAAAGGACAATCGAACTAGAAAATTTGCGATGGTTAGTCCTGTTGTTGCAAATCTGTGCTGCTCATGTAAGTTATGCAAGGTCGTCTTCTTTTATTCGTAGATATTGATCCTCCCACCTTCAACTCGTCGTCGCTCATCAAACTCAATGAAGGAAACACCGTCTCTATTAACTGTTCGGGAACATCCTTTCCAGAAGCCGAATACTCTTGGTTCAAAGGAAAGACCCAAATCCTACCTAAGAGTAGCATTCTTATGTTTGCCAAGGTACTGAGATCTGATAAAGGGGCATACCATTGCAGGGCTACTAACCGCGTCGGCACAAAGGATTCTCCAGAATTGAACATTGATATTCATTGTAAGTGAATGAGATCCTTCTTAACAGTTGTGCTTAACAGAAAGGTGTGTAAGAACGTATAACTGGACACGACGTTAAGATCAAACATTTTAAGTTTGATAATGTTACTTTTACTTACCCACACCCCTTTATGTAGTTAAAACTGATATGTGCTGTTCACAAAGAAATAAAAGAACAGCTCTGCCACTACATACATTTAGCACCACTATTGAATTTCCCTGTAGTGTACACTTTGAAAGTAAGGCTCTCTAACTAATATTCCTAAAGAATTATCCTTGGTGCTGAAGTCATTAAGCAATTCACCATTAGTTCGGAGGCTGTACTGACAGTAACAGTGCATATACATTCAAGCTATAGGGTATTAAAAGGGTAGGAGAACTATTAACCTTTTACTTCAGAGATATTACCGATATGGGTGTTACTGAGTTTTTATGATGTATACAAGAAGTTTGAGGCTGTGGTCATGAAAGCATGTCATTAGATTATCCAGCGTTAGAACAATTTGGTTCTTATAGTGAAGTCCGTTGTGACTTATTGCTATCATGACCCCTTAGTAAAAGACAGACTAGTTTTGTAGGATAGGTATGCAAAACAATGGGGAAATAGATGATTATGCAGGTATGGCAGGTGTGGAAGTTATTAGCCAGATTTTCATACTGTTTTCTTATCACTGTACAAATCAAGCTTAAAGTAGAGCTAGGTTTCTCAAAACTTATTTATAAGTGTTTGTTTGTTTGTCCAAAGACTATGAATTGGGTGGGATTTCCCCATTCATAATCTTTTGTTTGTCACGACATATTATTTCTGTAAGAGGCTGTTAATAGTATAATTATTTTTTTGAATATAGACCTTAATGACCCAACGCTTAACTCAAGCTTTGTGAAATTTGCAAGGGAAGGCACATCTGTGTCGCTCAACTGTGACGCCCCCAGCAATCCGCCTGGGGAAGTAACGTGGTACAAGAATGATGTAAAATTAACGACTAGACAACACCAAGACCAGAATCTTCACCTGACAAACGTTCATAAAAATGATAGTGGAAATTACACCTGTGAATTTGCAAACACAGCGGGGAGGAAGAAGTCGTCTTACATCTATTTGGAAGTCCAGTGTAAGTAATTTTTCTGATTAAATTTTATTTTACCATGAAGCCTACACTTTATTTTAAGATAATTGTTATAATTTTTGTTATTTTATCATTTTCAAAATGCTAGTTGTTCCCTAAATTTTCATGGTTATGCTCTTTAGTGATCCATCTTGTATTTGTGCATGTAGTCGATACCCTCCAGGAGACTAGACGTGATTTGCGCTTGAAAGTTAATCTCTATTGTCATTAAATGACCTTCATACAACAGCATCCTTAATTTTAAACTTAAACGCTAAAGAAACTAAATAAACTGATTTTCTACTTCAATTGTTGGTGCAAAGCTTTCAAAATGAGTAAAGTAATTCATTCACAGCTGGTAAGCTTTTTGCTGGGCGCTGGTAACGATAATTGCCTGGAAAGAAAGGGGAATTGGAAACCATTTCTAGAATTGGAAAGCATTTCTAGAATCGGAAAGCATTTCTAGACTTGGAAATCATTTCTAGAATAGGAAAGGATTGTAGTGTACCTTTTAAAATAGCAGATGCATAGGCGACTCGTTTACTTTATTTAGCAAGAATCATTCGCTATCTTTCCTTTCCGTTCCTCCTTTTTAAGTTTGACGATACATTTACTAGTCATGATAGTAATAATAGGAGGTTCAGTAATTAAAAAATCTCTGGCTACTTTCTTCCTATACAATTTTCCACGACGCTATGGCATTTTGGTTATGTTAGCAGTTTTGAGATAAATTTGCATAAAGTCCTCTAAAAGATCCTTCCACGTAAAAATCGAAATCAGCCGAATTATGTCAAAATTCTAGTTGATAATTTTCTATTTAGTAGGTCTATCACTAGCTCTGTCCCATTTCAGGAAAAATATTTTCATTCCTTCGAGGCTTTTGTTTCTTTATTGATACAAAACAGGAAATTAATGTTGTGTCACAAGTTTCTTGAGGAGAAGAGGAGCAAAATTTCTGCCTGAGCTACAAAATTCACTTCGGCTATTTTCGATTACTAGTTTTAAGTACCATATGAGATGAAAGCCAATAATGCGGCAAAACTAGACAGAAAGTAATGCTTAATGTTCACAAACTGCAAAATGCAGGCATCGTCAAGTCACTGTGCATTGCTTGTAAGGTATCAAAGACAAATTATGTTTGCAAGGAAACTAGTATAAAAATTCTTAGTGTAGGAAACTAATAAACCAGAGTGGAAACCAAAGAATAAAATTTTCATAAAAGAATTAACACTTCAATATAAAACACAACTTTAAACAGTTAAATTAAAAGCAAAGCTACTGACTTGTTTCTCATCTCACATTGTAGATCTCCGAACACCATACACGACAATTTCTCCTGCACTCACACGAAAAGAGTTTGAAAATTTGTCATTCAGCTGTTCAGCTGATGGAAATCCGAAGCCTTCCTTTCGCTGGTTTCAAAGTGGTTCTCCAATGGTTTCACTACAGTCTAATTTTACTATTTCAAGCTTGTCAAGAGACAATGCCGGAAACTACACTTGCCATGCTTACAGCGATCTCGGAGTAGCAGTATCTGCTGTTAAGACAGTTATTATACAGTGTGAGTACAACAGTGAAATAAAGTGTTTTTAAATTCAAATATTCATGCATGTTACTCCGCAAGGAACATTGCTGACAAAAGCACTTTTTCTACAAGGGAACATCGTTTCACTAAGATACGTCGACTGGCGAAGCATACAACACAAGGGTAGTCATCTAGTTTTTGAATTTCTGGATTCCTAACTAGTTCAAGATTTTAATATAGATGAAGCCTTCCGATATATAACTTAATAATGCAGTTTTAAGCTTGGTTTGTGATAAAGGCGTCAAAGCGTATAATCCCAAACACCCCGATGAAATTTAAACTTTGCTTACATATTTTGTATACACAAATTTATTTCTTACGTTTGCATCCTCGCCTTTTTCGCCTTTTACTACGAGAAATACAGCTTGTATCTAAGCCCTATTCCTATTGCGAGGGGGGTTGAATCAACCCCTAAAATTTTTAAATCACGATTGCTCTAACACTTTCAACATTTTGGCCTGACACGTTCTGACTTTTCATGAAATTTATTATAGCACATTTTGACATAGAATTTTTTCGGTCACACTTATTTCCAGTCCTGCTGTGACATAAATGACACAATGCACCATCCAGTGGTTGAATCAACTCCGATCACCGTTGTCAATCTCTCTTTTGATTAGCTCTCTTTACCAAACCAGATCCTTTGACTCCTTATGAAGGTTTGATTTGATCCTCCTCTACGTTCTGGAGTAATGGGGTAGACATTGAAAGCTAATTGTTTCATTGTATATATAGGGCGGGATATGCAGAGGTTGAACCCTCAGTTAACGTAGTTAGACAGTAGTTGTAATGGTCATTTATTAGTATCATTTGTAATGCTGGAGTATCATGAACAACGTCATAGGTCTTTATGACAAGTGAAGGACTGATGTGCCCCACAGATTCGTCATTGAACGAAGTCAGTACTTCATTTAAAAACTGTGTGAAAAACATGAAGTGACGTCATAGCCAAATAACAGATAATTACAGGCTTTATAGCTATTGATCATAAACAGCCACGTTTGTACATCATGATTTGAGGGATATCAGGACTCAACCACTAACAGTTGCCAAATATATGCAAGATAGTTATCACCTAAAATTCTGTGTTTTTGAAAGAAAAAGTGCTGATGTCAGCAAAATATTGCGATAAAAAGTCAAAAAATGGTAATATTATAGTACATCTTATCTTGCACTATCAGCGTGCCAAATTTCAACTGTGTTGGACTTAAAATGTCCATTTGGTAGAGGGGGTTGAATCAACGCCAATACAGAAATGCACCAAAAATCACTATACGAATAGGGTTAATGTACAGCTTCCATCGATTTAAGTCATTTCTTGATCCCCTTTTTTAGTTTTAACCCTTTTTTACCCTTTACCTTTTACTGTCCTTTGTGAAAGCTGTAGCATGGTTAAGCTAGATCTCGGAGTTTCTTAACTTTTTCCGTATCTCTGAAAAAATGGAATCGAATAACGACAACTACTGAACACCAGTGACATTGGTTTGTATTATCGAGTACGCCTCAAGGTCCATATCACCATAGTGATATATTCTCGCGGTGGTGAGCGGTAGCGCAACAAAATTTCCAGCTAAACATTTCCCTCCCTATGTCATACATATACACGAATTTCTAATACTGGAGATTTGATACTTTTCTCCCCTTTAGATCTTGACAGACCGGTATTATCTCAAGGAAAGAAAGTACATGTTGTAGAAGGAAATGACCTTTGGCTTAATTGTTCGGCCCGGTCTCTTCCTGCTGCAACTTACGAATATTTGCAGGAGGTAAATCAAAGCACGCACACAGTTCTTTCTTCTGCTGGGCCTGGCTTTATGGTCATTCCAAGTATAAGACGCAATAAGAGTGGTAATTATACTTGCAGAGCAACCAATCAATTTGGTCAGAAGATTTCAGAACCAATATATGCAGATGTTCAATGTAAGTAATGCCAGTTTCTGTAAAATGATAAATCCTCTTTATCTCGGTACTGTTTTATACTGATTTTATATTTTGATAAAGGAAAGACCTCGAAAGTTTGTTTCCCAATGTAGAATATATCTTTAATGCAAAGATACGCCGAAAACGGTATTTACTAGCATCTTGCGAGGTGATGTTAAATAAACACATACATTTGGTAAGGCACTTCAGCCTAGACTCAGGTTCCAGTACTGTATAGAAATTTGGTATGATAGCGGTACGGTAAGACAATACCAGATAGCTTGTGAAACAAACTACTTTTATTTAAGCTTTTAAATCATCGACTGGTTGACATTTGTAGACGTTTCTTTTTGCACAAGGAGAGTCATTTCCTGTAAGTCTCTCTTACAGAATTCTCTCAATCTGCAAGAAAAAACTTTGACGCACTTACAAAGGAAGTGAATACCAACAGCTGATTACAAAAAAGTGTGGAAGAAGACGAAAACGTAGACTTCACGTCCACAATTGGAGATTGGACACCAAACCTTCTCCGATCAGTGCCATTTGCAGCAGCCTCTTTCACTTTATGCCTTTTGAGACCACTTTTCCAGATCGATTAGGGCCGTGGAAGAGGGATTACACTTTCTTAGTCCACGTGATACATCCATCATAACAGTAATGTTAATTAAGGAGCTTGAGGTAGAGAAAAATTAAATACCAAAATCACCTGAGCTGTTGTGTGCCTGAGCAACGATGTTTCAATGTTATATTCTCATAACTTTGTTTTCGTCGTTATTGTGCACAAATGGCACGACGACGTTATCAAGTACATGAGTTTATAAGGCATCAATTTAGAATGTTATTAGTAAATTGTTCATCATTGTGCGTCAGTAAAAGAGCCGAAGGCTGGGGGTGTTGAGGAAGTCAATTGTTCAGGGGCAAGAACAACCTTTCGGAACTGTAGCCACAAAGAAATATTCACTTGTTGAGATCTGTTGCCATTCTGTCAGCAAGAAATGATACGATAATCCCAAGTTAGGAAATTGCTCTGTATGCTATATTCCTATGTATAAGCTGAGAACATAAAATCAAAATAGATTCAGGACGTATTCGCGATAGTTGATTTGGAATCATGGTACGATGAACATGGTACAATGATCCCATTTTGCTCAATGTCGTATCTCTGCGACCCACAGGAAATCTATTTGATAAGTGAATTTTTTGTACCTGATAAGTTGATATGTCAAACTAAACAGATCTTCTATCTCTTTCAGATATTGATACACCCACCATAAACCCAAGTAACAGGTACATTTTACTTGAGCATAGTGATCTCAGCTTGTCATGTCAAGTACGAAGCAATCCATTAAGTACCTGGAAATGGTTTCTAAATGATATGGAAATCGTCGAAAGAAGTGATACACTTCAGCTTCAGAGGGTTCAGAGATCGCAGAAAGGAACATACGTTTGCAAAGCAACGAATTTGGTTTATTCGAAGAAAGCGTCCGTGGAAGTTGTCGTTCATTGTAAGTTTTCACCTCGTTTCGGTTTTCAACTGTACAATGTGCTTTTTAACCACAGTAACACTATGTCATACGGTTCTTTCAGGTTAGAGGAGTCCTCGTTTTCATTTCGTTTGATAGAGAGGCTACATACGAAAGAAAGAATTGATTTCTTAACAGTCTGTACGTCTGGTTCCTTGGAGAAAGTCAGTGAGCCTTATACGGATTCACGTAACTGTATGAGGTTTGACTTCCGATATCCTGAGTACGAAATTTAACGTTGTTTTAAAAAGTTACGAGGTTCATCAACAGTAAATGAGGGGACGTCGGCTTTGTGAGCCATGGTCCATGTTTATCTGAACTTTTAGCCCTATCATTGAAACTTCAGATTACGTATTTTGGGGAGGCTGCGGCCAGATCGAGGCTAAAATATCTAACCTGAAAGATTTGTATTCAATCCATGAACCTCGCCTGTTTGATCTGTTCATTGGAAGAGATTGCAAAACGCTTCGACAAATAGCTGTGGCTTTGTCATTTTACTATAAATTCAGTAAAGAAATTTAGATCATGGATCAAGGATACATAAACCTAAATCGTAATCATTACCACATGCAAAATTTACAATCCGTGTTGAAATATTAATTATTGAAATATTAAATTAAGTATCATGAAGCATGGGCCTAAGAAATAAGGTATTCCCGTCTGCCATGTACGCAGTCGTACTTACATACATACTGAACAGAGGCTAATGTTTCGTATTCAATCGCCCATTGCAGATTTCTTAACTGAGGTGAAGGATAATTGAACAGGGTGTGATCAGGATAAGAGTGGTATCTGTTTACTATCTAAAACTTGCATGAAAGATATTTATGTGGTGCAATAAAGTGGGTTTTTTTCTATTCGTAACGTACTATGGCATCATAAGCCCTGAATGAAATGCATATCTTGCCCATTCGTCAAACGGAATTACGTATTGGTTATTCTCTCAGTGCCTTAGACGTAACAATAAACGCCCTTATAAACGTACGGTTTTGTACGTGCGTCGCTCAAGTACGTCGTGCTGCACCTATGTATTTCACGGACTGTTGATTTTTGCCATATATCCGGAATAACAGTAATAGAAATGCTATTGGCCTTTAAATACTTTTAAACATTTACCTTCGGAAGAAATAATACAAATTTTAAAGAAAGCTACTGCCAGGAGAAATCCTCTGTAGAAAGATAATGTCCCTCTTCAAAAAAGCACCTCTCTAGTAGACTAGAATTATGAACATGCGTCTAAGGCCCTTATTCAAGAAAGTTTCATATTTAGGTTTTAACTTTTCTTCTCAAACTGACGTCAAGATTGATAAAGTTACTTATTTGAAAGTACGGGGTCTTAAAGTTACTAGCTTCTATTAGTTCGCCATTTCCTATGTTAATCTGAAAATTATAAAGAGCGTCATAAATTTTGTGAAACTGGTATGCATAAATTTGACAAGATTATGCATAAGTATTACTTACCTTTTAGATCACGATCAGCCGGTAATTACAACTGAGCTTTCAAGCTTTGAAGTAGATGGAAAGAAAATGTCTCTGAGCTGTACTGTTCAGGCAAATCCAGCAGCTAACTTTACATGGATGAAGGACGGAAGAGCTATCGGACATACAAATACGCTTGATCTTGGAATTTTACACAGGGGTCATGCTGGCAACTACACGTGCTATACATCAAATGAAGTGGGTATCAGGAAATCTTTGTCGAAAATCTTGCACGTCTCATGTAAGTAAACTGGTACATTAGAAATTTAATATCATTAGATTTAAAGAGGAAGCAATTACCAATTCTTACTTTACTTATCGTACATGGTATTAAATTACAAACGTTCTTAATATGATTTTTTTACCAAATATTCTAATAACGAAGATTAGAATGGTTTGAATGGTTTTTCAAAACTTTAATCCTTGAAGCAAGAAGGATTATTAAACTTGAAGCAATGCATCTAGCACCCCCGCTACTGTAGTTCGCAAAATCTTCTTGCCTTGTATCACCGTGAATTACAAGGGATTTTTAAGCGAAAGGTTATAAGGGGAGGTTCAAAATGGTTTTTGTGGCAAAGGGTTACAAAAACATGCAAGGGATGACGGGTTACGTTGTAACTTTTAGTATACTGTTTTATACTTGGTGTCAAATATTTACAATATCCAAGTAGTAGTAGTATTTGTATACTTGCAGTTATTTCTGTAACGCTTCTTACATCGTCTTCTACTGTAGTGTTAATCTACGTCATCTGAATCATAGAGCAAATGTTTTTAAAATGCTGCAATGATGTACTATGATTTTTTTTAAATACAACTTTCGTTTTTAGTCAGGATCCAAGGCTTTGTGAAAAAGAAGGGTAACTCATATGAAGGATAACTGCCTCTAAATATTCGTGCTATAAAGCATTGTTAATAAGAATAATTGTTTACTGTTACCAGTTATCGTTGTCTTTGCTGTCGATCTGTTACATTCCAAACTAAAACACTCTGCAGTTGCTTACACGACCGCAGTCATGCGAAATATACGTTTATAGAACAACCGTATTTATGTGGCCTATTTTGCCATTGTCGTAATCATGTCGCCTTCTGTGGAAAATATTGATGCTCTTTGATTATGTAATACGTGATTGTCATGCCTTTGCTACTGGGAAGACGCAGGGGTAGAATTTTAATCCGGTATTTTATAATTTGAGTAAAATTTACTGACTCCCATTCCACCATGTGCTCATTAATTATTTTACTTGCAGCATTATTCTCCTCTTAATTTCTTTTCTGTCATTTCTTCAGATATTTATCAGCCTACTATAACGTTCGAGCCTCCTCATATGATGGCTAACGCTACAAACAGAACATACCTAATCAACGAGAATGATAATCTATTGATCAAGTGCAATTCTGTGCATAAGCCCAACGTGAGATGCAGCTGGTTTAAAGACGGTAGCTTACTGCAAGGAGAAAACAGATGTACCCATGTGATAAATCGTATTACCAAGTCTAAAGGTGGAATTTACAAATGCAGAACGAAAAACATTGCAGGGGAAAAGACTTCTAATGAGACACGAGTCGTTGTCAGGTGTATGTATTTCAACGTTTAAACCTTACTAATACTGAAAAATTGCCCAGAAAAATTAATTTCCTTAAAGTTTATGTGGAGCTTAATAAATTTAGAACATCTAATGTGTTAAAGCATTAAACTCACTTTTCTAAAAGTACGAAGTCAGATGTCTTGTTTCTTCGCTTGCTAGAGACATGAAAATTGTATCTGCTCTATCGCTTAAATTCCTTGTATACCGAATGCTCTCTTTGATTACATGAATTTTGTCTCTCTTAAATACACGATGGACAATTAGCAACGAAAATGGGCTTTAACGTTATAAATGCACAATAGAAAAAGATTGGGTTTACGGGTATAGGAGTTAGGACAACTTTTCTTCCCGAATTTTAGATCTGTTTCTTTTGTAAAATGCCGAGGGAAAGTGATGACGTCACAAATCAAAAGTTTTGGAAATAGTAATATTTGACTCCAGTTATCCGAAGGCAACCCTGGAATAGGCTGATTCTCAAAATAGCAGTGCTGCACTGTACATAGTGTTTAAACTAGAGGCGATTGAATCTCAAAAATCTCCGGTCAAAACTCTGTTATATTCCTTGGATCCTCAAGTTAGGATCCAGCATCAAATAACAAAGTTTTGTTAGGGAGATTTAAAACTATTAGAGCTAATATCTAGGGGTTGGGAAAGAGCAACATTCTCAATTTTGGCCATTGACATGCTTACTAATAGGGCAACATGAAAATTTAGTTTTTTCCCATAATTCAAAGATTTTTAAAATTGTGACGTCACGCTTTCCTTCCGCATTAGTGACCAGTGGTATAGCAGACATATATTAACCATTTATGGCCCAAATATGCTCGATCATTTTGTCAGAATTTCAACTTTCCAGAAATTGGGTTACAGTCCCATTTGTGCCCTGCAGCCCACATGGCTACGCTTATAGAAAAAATGGACCAGTGAAGAATACAATGCAATAATCATGATTCATATATCATGATTCTACTAGTTTTTTCTTTTCCTTGTGATTGAACTATGAATAATAGTGTATTAATAGCTTAGAATAACATTCACATAGGGATACCACTAACTACAAGCAACACTTTTAATTCACGAAGACCACGAGAGTCTTTATCGTGTGCTGTCATAGAAATTAACAAAAACGAAGCATTCTTGTCGCTCTCTTCATTTCCCGAAGTAAAATGTTGACATGCAAACAAAGCTGATAACATGCACCAAATCTACGAAAGGGAACCACATCTGTACTTATGTAGAGATACATAACATGCACCAAATCTACGAAAGGGAACCACATCTGTACTCATGTAGAGACGCATAACATGCACCAAATCTACGAAAGGGAACCACATCTGTACTTATGTAGAGACGCATAACATGCA
>JAAAKL020011230.1:0-13803 GCA_010016065.2 Carybdea cf. marsupialis auct. non (Linnaeus, 1758) | reverse complement strand
CATTAAAAACAGTCTATAATTCAAAATGACTGGTATTTCTTTAACACGATTCAACTTGACTTTGTTTTTTCGAAATTTTCACCAAAAGTTGCAAAATGTATCCTAGTCCGAACAACAATGAAAATAAAGTGTTTAAGAGGAATCTTTCAATTTTTATTGCTGATAATTCTGTAAGTGCGAGGAATAAAGTTTCAAATAATAAACGTATCCTTTTCTTCTAGCTTGGCTTTTTGAAGACAAAAATCCCTTAAAAATTGCGTCTAAAATTATAAGCGATATCACCCACTTTTCCACCTCCAGATGAATTATTTCAGATTTCAAGTCCTACGTAAAAAATATCATTCTGACACGTGAATCCTATTTGCGTAGCTATGAACTCAATTTAACCCTCCATGTACCCTCCCCTCTTATCTAGGCACCTCTTCCACGAACCTCTCTTTCTATATGAGGCTCTTATATAGCATATTGTCGTATTGTCTGATATGCCGACGCAAAATGAACATATGGCAAATTGAGCATTAGAACATGGTTAATTTGGTTGTGCATCACTTAGGTCTGTCTACATTCCCTCATAGAGCCATGTGTTTAGCTCTCTGATGAATAATACTAAGAGCCCTTTATCGAAAAAGAAAATGCGTCTTGCTTTAAACAGTTTCTACACAATCATGAAAACAAAGAGGAGAAAGGGAACAGAAGTTCATGCTATGCTAGCAATTTTTGGCTGTGACAGAAAGAACAGCTTATTGAATTTTCGTCAGAAAGTCAGGGTGGCTCCCATCGCAGTTTTCAAGCTTAGGTGAGAAACATATGGAAATTATCAAAAAGGCAAATTCAGTTCACATAGAGCTACTCTCTGCTGTGTACATTTTCTTTAGAAAACTGGTCATGTGTGCACAAAACTTTGGAATTGTTTAGAAATAGTGTACTTAACTTATTAAGCCCGTAATCAAAACCGTCAGTTTAATTGAGGATCAATAGGAATAAATGATAGATAGGGATGAATGCTTGTGCGGAGAGTAATTAGGGAATGATACGTTGTGTACAGGATCAGTAAAGTTTGACAATGGAAAATATGATTGTGACGACGGGTAATCCTGCAAAATGCTTCTCTGAGAGAATTCGTGACAGGAGACGTAAGTTTGATAATATGATTGCTGAGCAACACGTGGCTTCCCGTCAAAGTAGAAAGACCGTCCTACTCACGAGAGACAATACTGCCTCAGTAATTCGGGCTTATTTGGGACAGCAATTTGAGAAACGGAGCGAGCGTGTATATTCCTAGATGCCCGATAATTTCAACCGTTATTAATATCATTTAAATGGATAATCTTGTCTGGATAATAGAAGAATAAAAACAAGTAAACTGTTTGTATGGATCGTAAGATTTTATAAAAATGATGTATTTTCTTGCCGACTTTATGGGCACTAGTTCGTTTTTGACAAGTATTGTAATTTTGCCAAATTGCAGAATTTTAACAGATACAATATACATAAATCATATATTCCAATAGAAAGAAAATAAACGCAGTGCATGATAAAAGGTTCGTTATTTCCATCAGTATCTATATTATTTTTTGCTTTCTTTATAACTTGCGGATTCTTGTTAAGGAAAACTTTGTTTGAAACAACGTTTGTTGCACTACAATTTGTTGTTTGGTTGGTTGCTGTTTGTTTCTTAAATGTGTGGCAAACATGATGCCGAAAGTGTTTTGTATGGTTTACTTCGGCTTTAATGTAAGAAGAAATTTTAGTTCTTATAGACTTTGAGCCCAGGTAGAGCATTCTAGGAAGCCAGTTATTCATAACAAATATTAGCAGTTGCTTACCGGATCCCATCTACTTTATTGTGGAAAAGCTCGCTGTCAGAACAGTTGCGATTTAAAAATAAATTTATTAGCTTTCTGTTTTCGCGTTTGCTGGATGTTATGAAGGTCAGATGTCTGCTTACGATATACTAAGTTGCTGTTACCACTTCTGCGCATTTGCTGTCTGATACGGTATTGCAGGCACTTGAATTCCTAGCGTAACCTTCATTGTACGGATTCACTGACTGTAAATAGTGCTGTGACTTTGTTAAATGGACCATTAACACTGTAAAGCAAGCTACAAGTTCGTTAAATTCATTAGAATTACGTTAAATCTATCTTATGTACGTTGAATTTTTTATCCCTTTTTATTGATGATGTGAATTTTTAAAGCGACTTTAATTTTCCAATATCTTATTTTTAAATCCTAAATTGCAGTTCAAATCCTTTTGAAAGCCGTTTCGTTTTCACTTCATTAACTGAAACTGAGGCGTTTACAAGGAGTGTAAAAGAATGACTTACAAGGATGTATTTGATGAAGATTTGATGAGAATCTTGACACTGCCTATCTGCCTCTTCATCCAAAACAGAAAGGTTAAAAAATATCAGTAACTCATCGTTTTTGGTTTATTTTCGTGTTTCGTAAATGAAGATTGTTGGGAGGTTAAGTGGATATCGGATAGAATCAAGACAGAAAGCTTCATATAACCAGGGGTGCACATCAGGTGGGATGGAAGGGCTAAACCCTACATTTTTCAAACTTGATTCTTGCGATTGTTCGGGGGCTTCTAAAATTGGTCTAGTGGAAGAATGAAGCTCTTACTTTTAAATGTGTAACTATCTTTCACACATCTACCACTGAGTAATTTCATAGTAAGTGAAATTTTCTCTTTTTACATGTTATATTAGGTGTTAAGATATAAACTTTTTAACCTATTTTTTTCCAAAACAGCAAACTTTCTGTTTTTCTTTGGTTACCCATATTGGGGCGAATAGGGATTCTCTTCAAAAACAATTTCAATGCAAACGATGGTTACTGCAGTTACTTTTATGATAAAAAAATAAACTACTTTGTAAAGGTATCTCTGACATCAATGTACTGATATTCCATTTTTTTTACTATCTTTCTCCTAAAGGGTGACATTCCAGCAGAAACTCGAGAAGTGAATCCCTCAAAGTTCTTAGACGATCTTATGTTATCATGTAATTATAATTGTGTACCCCCCCCCCCCCCCTGCACATCCGTCTATTTCATATTTAATTATAAAGCGGAAAATTCTAAAACAAAATAAAGCAATATAGCAAGTACTTAATTGTTGGAGTGGGGCTAAACGTGATAAGTGAAAATTAATGGGAGAGGTCATAAGAGATGTACCCCTATTCCAATGTGTATATTTCTCTCATCAGCGTGCCTTTTTGATTGTGATTTACTCATCTGTTGAATAGAAAAGCAAATTAAACTTTTCAATCATACAATCAGTTTTGAGGAAAAGACATGAATCCCTTCTATAAACGTTCAAAAATACAACGAAAAATAAATCTGCTATACTCACCTAAACCTTCTCAGAGATACCGCCTTGCCCAGCAAATAAATGCTAAGTACGTCGCTAAAAGTTTAATTCCTGTACGCTTTTGCTTAGGTTACCTTTATATTAATCCTAGCTTTCAGATAGGAATATATTTTGTTAATATTTTATTGATTGTTTAATTAGTTGAGTTTGAAAGCATGTTATACTGTCTGCCATGAAAGCTGACAATTTGTCGGTCGAACGAACAACACTTGCGTGCCTGGGTCTTGTTATCAAACAGTACAGTCATTCCGCTCGTCATTTTTCAAGCTAGCTTCCTATTTGGGTGATATGTGTGTATTCATCAGGCATTTTTTATTGACATTCTTGTAAATCTGTTTATAATAGTGACTACATAATTTTGTTACTTTGAAATCGTTTTCATTGTAAGACAAAAAACCTAGATGATTTTAAAGATATAAGCAGAAATCTTCTTTCTGTATTTGTTCGCTTTTAACAGGATTTTGTTTCGTTTGCAGTAAAATGCGTTGCACAAAATAAGCCTTGATATGAAGAGTTTTTGATGCAGCAGAAGCTCAATAGTACCCATTCTCAAGGGATCCAGCGGCTTGTTCAAACTACGGTGCGCTCGAACAAGGAGAAGTTGACCTGATTTTCCGAACGTTAGCCCTTGCGACGTTTACTGCGGTCCTGTTGCATCCACACCAGTTGATTGGACATAGGTTATAAATGGAGTTACTTTTAAGTATTGCATTCTATTCTACGCATTTATTTGGTAAGATTTAATCCAGTCTCTTAAGAATTTTGTACTTCTATTCCATTTAGTTTTCTGCGCATTAGTGGTTGAAAAAAAATTGGGGGAAATGAAAATAGCCGGAAGATTGGGTGTGGCTGCCTCTCAAGCCGCACTTGCTTGTTGAGACGAGTTTCGTGCTCTACAGGTAGATATTCGTCAAAGGCAACTCAAACTAGGAATTCCAGGTTTACAAAACAGAGCTTTCTATTCTCCTCTCCTTTGGGGATAACGTGTAAGAGTGTACAGTCTTTGAAGATATTTATTCAATACAAATTAATACAGATCAATTAATACAAAGTAAGAAAAACGAATGTAACGACAGAATAGCGACAGTAATTGACGATGAAAAGAAATACAACTTACCGATTGGAGGTTTTATACTTCTCGAGTTAAGCACTCACAAAACTGGTTATCTTCACCTCGATTTCTCTTTTAAATCTATGAAGGACACAGGGGGCTGAAACATTTGTGATTCCCTGCGTGCCGCAGTGACATTGGGTCTGTAAATGTCGAAACAAATGTCGAAAATTTACGCTTGGTCTTTTTGAGCGTTACGTCTTTATAAACTATCATAGTGTGAAGTTCGAAATAAGAACCGAGAGCAGTTCAAAGAGAAAAACGTCCTAAATTTAAATCGATTCAAATAGGGATTCGAAGTTGGGAATGGTAATTGTGAGAGTTGGGTAGGGAAATTGTTAGAAATATGGAACTGTTCGAGTTAGGGAAAGTCAAGCTACAGACATGTAGTAGAAAATCTTAATCTGCCTTCAAAAGATGACACATTTATTGCATTACTTTGATGCTACGGGCCTGGTGTTTTACTAGGAAATCGTATCTTATAGTGCCTTTCCTGTTCAACAATTATTCAAAGGTGGATCCCAACAGACACATGTAACTTCTAGGAAATATACGCACATAGATGACCCATACTGATCCTATGCATCTTTGGACATCATAGATACGTTTCCATCTCGGCATTCAGAATCACTATATGCATATATGATCTCCATAGGCAGGCCCGAAGAGTTCTTACTTTTATCTGAGCTCTTTAAAGACGGGCAGAGATATCCTGATAGCCTCGCTTTCATCCGTACTCTTGTTTTAAGACTCGCTAGCTATTGAAATTTCGAGCTGCAGTAGATCGATCAGAGAGTAGGGCAGTAGGAAGATTCCTTTATTTTCAAAGTAAGTTAATCACATCAGTCAATTCAAAATCTTATCAGGGATAGTACCAACGTCCATTAGGGACTAGGGAAGGTTCCATTAACTCAGAATATTTTCCTGTATGGTTGTTTATTTAATACTTGGCAACAAAAATGGCCATTCGGACCTTGGTGAAACCATCATCAAATAACAAATCGAGGGAACTGCCTCGTAGTCGCGTTCTCCCAAGGTGTATAAAACGAAGTTTCAATCAATATCCTTAACGTTGCCTTGAAGAATCAAAGGATATAATAGCTGATGTTCAAGCGAGTTGAACGAGAAGCACTCTTTGCAAGTCGTGAGACCCAAACGTACATCTTATTTCAATAATAAACAGAGATTCATTGGGGGCATTTACATGTATATACATCTTAGATATTACTGAATGTCTATGATTTAACTTTAAAGTTAGATTTAAATAAGAGGCGATTCTTCCAGTTGATGTGAATATTGGAGGGTTCCTTGTTACTTTTGACTTCTTGCATTTACTCACCATTGGTTTTTTCATAAGCATAAAGAATGTTCTTATATAGTCAATGTTATTTTGTTTGGTTACTGTAACATTTGAGTCAATTTCTCATGTCCAAATACTATTCCATGGTATCACATCGTGAGAAATGCTTTGTCAACACTCCAGAGCATATTTTATCTTCTACATCTTTATTGTTGCGATTTTATGTCACGTTGTTGTCCTCTTTACTCGTTCAATGGGACAAATTCACAAAATAGAATTCTAGGTACTCAAAAAGTATATTGATGGTACGGAACATTAGAATAAATTAGGCAGATCATTTTGATCGTTTTTATG
This sequence comes from Carybdea cf. marsupialis auct. non (Linnaeus, 1758), assembly GCA_010016065.2. Classification (NCBI taxonomy): domain Eukaryota; kingdom Metazoa; phylum Cnidaria; class Cubozoa; order Carybdeida; family Carybdeidae; genus Carybdea; species Carybdea cf. marsupialis auct. non (Linnaeus, 1758). The sequence continues at coordinate 7,662 of JAAAKL020011230.1, read as the reverse complement.
CTGACACCCCTGAGGGTTCGAAATTGTAAGAATTGAACACGAAAGGGAAGGAATGCCACTAATACCCAATTGTTTTTGAAATAGCCAATCAAAGCCCTGACTGCAAAATTGGGGTTGTATTGACCATTACGTGCCTCCTGAACCGAGTAGTTAACCAAAAGGGCTCTATGAAAAGACAAATCTTTACCTAGGAGGCAACGGTTCCTTGCTTTTATGCTTAAATACGTGTAGCATGTTGGGGTTCTCAAGACGAGGCTGGCATAGAGTGTTTGCTCTCTGAACCAAAACAAAAACTCTCGTAATTTGTTTATAATAGGTAAAGGGAATGTTAGCTATTATGGTTTTTAGCGTAGTAGGTTACGAAAATACGTCATGTTTGCCTTGTGTATTTTGTTTGGTAGTATTTTTATTCTATAGCATATAGGAATTTTACAGGTAAACAAATATTTTCACCGATAGGTAAACAATTGTAACACGCGGGAATTTTTTTTTGTAAATAGGTTGATTAGTATAAAATGTCCAGGAAGCAGCATGGTAGTTGCCAGAAGAAGGAACATAGATTTCGAAAGCTCGCCATGAGCAAAAGCCAGTGATTTTACTCTGTGTGTGTGTGTGTATATATATACATATATATATATATATACAATTAAAAAAACAGAGCTAAAACCATTGTTAAAATTCTGAGTTAACTCAGAAGAAGGAATTATATTCCGAAAGCTCAGGCTGTGAGAAACCATTTGTTTCTTATTTTTGTATATATATATACATAATATGTATAAAAGGCAAAGAAACACAACAAGAGCTCGTTTAACTGACGAGCCTTCGGAACCAACGTGTCTGCTCCAAGCCACTCAGGCCAAAGCGGCCTACAAAGAAACGCTAGTTTTGAAAGCTAGTCAGCGAAACCAGTTGTTGCTTTATCTGTATTTTATATAATCTTGAATGCATTTCATCCTCGGGATTGTATGACGTGACTCATTCGATTTCACTTTCACTCAGGAGCTTCAAAAGGTGCAGTGACTATTGCGGATACTTCACCCTTCCCCGAATAGCATACACATATCACTTAATCGTCAGTCATTTATTCTCTATGTTGTCAAAATTTACGAGGAGGCAAATACTAACAAAACTGTGTGTTCATGTCATTTAGATAATAAAAAATAATGCCATGAATAATATACAAAATAAAGTAAAACCATGACATTAAATCGTAAAGTGCAAAACATTAAATGGAAGAGTCCTTGAGTGAAGTCCTAATTTTCCCCTTATCTTTTATTTTTCGTTTAGTCTCGGAGGTAGAACAGGAATTTAAAAACTAAACTAATGGCATTCTGTTCCGTCAAAGGTATTTATTAGGACGTAAAGAGCAGATTCTTTTGGAAAGAATTGTCACGCCCTTGCCTTTCATTCAACCAGCATTAAGGCATGACTGAAAACAAACTAAATTTTGCTACGTAAATTTCAGTACAGAATAAGTGCACTGTGCTACATTGCAATTATTCTTTCTCCCGCTTATTATTTACTTCTGCTGTCTGTACTTCTTAGTTGTTTACCTGCTGGTCAGCAAAAGTAGGCATCAACTAGACCTGTCAATTGAACAGGTATTAACTCTGATACCATCACTCTTCAAACGTTGTTGTCACCTATATCTATAAACCCATGAAAAGCAGGGAAAAGTTATCATTACGTAGGTGTCAAGTGAGACGATGTCTGAAATATAAGATAGCTTTGTCACGCGCTCCTCGTGGCCTTAAACTGTCACTCGCCTACTCTAATCAATACAGATCTTTTATGGCATGTCCACTAATTACTTCATGGTCATAATTGTAAAATACTGTTTTGTCTAGAAATAGCAGTTGTCGTGCTTGGGCGGATAACAGTCCTTCCATGGGTCAATACCGTTGGGCGGGGAAATTTTGTCTCTAAAAGTATGTAGAGCATCATGTCGATATTCTCCAGTGTAGTATTGGGAGCTAATATGGCGACTAGAGAAATATAATCTTATCAGAGGTGCTCACTTATCTCAGTATACAAAGCGCATGCCGCGAATGGGTGTGTCACGGGTTCGAATCCTTTTTGATGAAGTACTTCTTTATTTTTCTAGTCTCTTTTCAAACCTTTATTTGATCACATACCACTAGCTTCTAAAGTTAGATTAAAGTTAAAAAAGTAATGGAACTGTATAGCATTAATTTCTCAATAATAATGAAAAATGGATGAGGTGGAGAGAAAACTTTTGGGATAAAGAGAGATTTGTATACAAGATACAGAGGTTTGCAATAAAATAGATGCTTCAGGAACACGTTGAAATTTTTAAATATTGATAGGAAAAAAAGGATGAATATCTGCTTTGAACAACCAAAACCGTAAAATCGCTGGAAAAATTAACGTAAATGGAAGTTGAATATGAAGCATGTGAGTATAAAAGAAGAAGCTGAAGCTGTGGTGCTATATACCAGACGACGGAGAAGAAGAGAAAGGCCAAAAAAAGTCATACCACTCATTTAATATCTGTTATGAAATTATTAAGATACAGTTAGACCTTATTCATTTTTGAACAGAACGATCCCACAATGTTTGCTACTAGACGAAAAATAGTTTTGTGACAAACTTAGTGAAAGTTATAAAGGGTCGCTTAAAAACGAAAGTTAACTGAAATAAAACGAATGACAAAGATGTGTTCCTAACACTAAAACAAAAGGAAAGATAAATAATGTTATTTAAGCATAACAGATAATATAGAGAACAAGTCAGTATGAAGGAAAACATATACTTGCATGCAATTAACATACGAAGGTGGAAATGAAGAAATTTTTGCTTTTTACTAAATAAAGTAAACCTGATTTTTTTGAGTTAAGAGTTATCAAATGATTAAAAAGGTGCTGCACTGATTAGAAAATGGCGCAGAGTAAGAAATCAATTTCGGATGGTGCAGCGCTACGTAGAGGTGGGTGCTTGTTCAAAGTGACACGGTATCAAAAGGGATATCATAATGTGTGTATATTACAACGTTTTAAGAAATTCGAGGTAGTGACTATGCCACGCCATATCAAACAAAGCCAGCAGAGACACACGGTGATCATGTCAGGCGTATCAATGTTATTCATGAATCCTTCCCTCTGTCATTTGTTTACAAGAAGAAATAAAGAATGTTGACATTGGGACTCGAACTCAGAATGAGGCCATTTTAGCATGTTGTTTTATCGATTATGGTCATCCGCTAGTCAAAACTCATTTATGGCTAAGGTTGCAATATTACATCTGCATCCAGCTGAACAACTTTGAAGGCCATGCGTTTGTGGGCATGCGAGTTGACTATGGAAGTGCACTCCTGCTGCTTTATTGTCAGCTATATGAAACTATTTTAATATTAGGATATAAAACTAGGTAAATGTAGAACGTAGGGGATATGATGTTGTAGTGAATTGTATGACCTGAGCCGGCTTTATCCTTTCCCAGTTTATGCCAAGTATACATTTTCCTGCTTTCTCTGTAGTAAGAGGTTTTAGACTTGCAGCCAATCGTGGACTCGAGTCATTGGTCTTCAGCTTGTTAAAGCAGCTCTCAACGACTGAGCTGATCGCTTCCCAAGAGAACACTAGACATTGAAGTTATATAAATCAGCAAATCCTTTCTTCGGAATCTATTTAGTTTCAAAGGGCCTTTTCAAACCAATTATCATGTGCAATTTTCTGGAGGGTAAAGTTAGAACAGGACTACATTAAGCAGGAGATGCTCGGGCAATAGTGGTCAGAACCAGTTGTTATAAAGTTTTAATGACCATCGTATGTAAAATACGAACTGTTGACTAGAAGAAGAGGAGGCAGAAGGAGGAGAAGAAGGAGACAGGAACTAAAAATTTCTTAAACTACTAGTTCAGAAAAAATTGCATTGGTAGCTTCGTTTCTCCACAGGAGCTCTAGGTGAAAGATAGGTACTCGTCTGTCCCAACTATTTTCATGAAGTCAAGGATTCCTTATCTTGCGTCAAATATTGATATCTGTTTTGTCCCTTCTCCTTTCATCTCCTTCATTTCTAAAAAGCGCATGAGTTGTATAGAGGGAGCTCCAAAATGGCAGCTTTGGTGCTTTATTTGAAGTCCGCAAGAACTTATTGATACTAAGATTGATCAAGCAGGTGTAGACGTATTTATTATAACCAATCTGATAAGAGTACCTTATCTTAAAAGAAGCAAACATCCTAATAAAAATTTAAGGGATAAACTGAAGCTTGTAATCAGCAAAATACAGCATCTAAATTGCAAAAGTTATAACTATAAGAGATGAAGTAATCATGAAAGAAAGGGATCATAATGTCAACTTTTAAATATTGAAGTGTTCAGTTTCTTGAAATATTGTCATTTTACGACCATGGTGTGTTACAATCTTGGACAAATAGAAGTTAGGTTTTTACTAAATTGCGGTGAAGATAGAGCACAAATCACGCAAGACACTTGCCACATAAGAAGGATGTCCATTTCTAGTTTTACTTGTTTTCTAGACCTCTCTACTTAGCAGCAGGGAGGTCTGATATCTCTTTTTCAAACTAAACAGTATTTTGGAATGGGGTTAGGGAAACTTGTATATTTCAGAGTCCAGAATTGTGTAGCTCTGACAATTGATTTTAGTTAAGATATTTTGTACAAATCTAGAGTTATCAAATTTCGTTTTCTAAAGTGAGAATCTCGATCTATATTTGGCTCTGTCTATTTGCAAGAGCTTTTATCTGTTATAAATGCACATGTGTAAAGTTCAGTTGTTACTGTCATTCAAAATAGCAACGGTGTTATTGAAAATAGAGGGAGGCCTACCAAACTGGTGTGATTATAAGCTTGGGGTTAAAATCTGTAAAATTCCTAACGTTCGTGTTACTTTGTAAAACACAGTTGGGTAAAAAATTTCGTTTATTCCCTTTTCGGTTATTTTCTGACGAATTGTGCTCTGAGGAGTGTCAGACGAAAAAGGCTTTTTAGTACAAAATGAATTCGTTATTTCGTGCAGTTTTATTATTCTGTACCATCAACAAACTATTCCATTATTGTGCAAATGAAAAGTGAAATTGAAATTTTCCCGAATATTTTATCTACAATTCGGGCAGAAGACGTTATGCCAATGCCCCCCAAGTTAAAATTTTCCCGTATCCACATGTGCACGTCATAGCGCACTATTTGTACTCCAAACGTATGGCTCTGTGATAGGCTATAAGTGGTTATATAGTACAATTCCTCACAGAACAGGATCCTCTCCACTCCCTTCGCTGATGAGTAGCTAAATATCAACAAAGTGTTTTGAAATCACTTAAGACCACTTGCCTATACTAAGCTCACCAAAGTGCTTGCGCAGATAATATGTCGTTAGCAAATGGGCAAGAAACTGTTATAGATACTTGATTACTATCGATTACCATTATTATCATTAAAGTTTTTAATTATATTAATTTAAAATTTTTCATAGTCACGCACTCATTTAGCACAATAGATGAAAGAGGCGCATAAATTCTCACATTCTTTGTAAACATAGTACTCGTTGAACTTCCTGCTTGTCACGAGAATGATTACTGGTATAGCCTGCTGATTTTACAGCAAGCGTTATATAATTAACGGCGATTTAACAGCGACTCAGTGACCACTCCCATGGGCCGTAACGAATGGCTATTTACAGCAATGCTGATATAATAACTTGATATGAAAACATCAGCTCGATTTGATGCTATAGGTCCTTGACTTTTTTGAAACAATCTTAACATTTTGATTACTGCAAACATAACACGGTCGAGTAAATTAGACGCACAAGGAGTAACTCGAAAACTAACGACCATCAATGACAGTGCTTAAATTCTTCATCACGTGGTGATGCAAATATGCAACAATGACAGTTTTAAAGTGGGTTGGACTCTAGTTCAAATAAAGTTTGCAGCGCATCATGTAGACATGCATCAAAATGTAGTTCAGGCGAGATAGTTAGAAGAAAGCCTAAAGATGCCAAATCTTTTACTGTGGATCGGATTTCCAATTTTACTTACTTCTACAAGACAAATTTCGGTAGACCCATTTGTATTTTTTTGGCATTAAAGATACGGAGGCTCCATGAAGGCGCAAGGTCCTGGACCCTTGGCTGTTGTTATGTAGCCTCACCTACATGGACGCTATCAATCAGCAATTTGCAGTCCCTGCCACCTCTCGCTGCGTTTGGTTTCTTTGTTCTCCCGACTCGCAACTGCTTCTCACAGAGTTTCGTTAGCTGATACTGAAATATTTCTCACGACATGCCTAATAATCTTTCATACCAAACTAGTATGCCATGGCACAGTGATTGAAAAAAGCTGTCCTAACCTATATTTCAAACTATTACTAAACTAAACTTCAACTAAATCAACAATTTTCGCTGCATCGTATGTTGAATCTTTACCATGTACTCATTAAGTAAAAACCAAAATGTCAACGGGAAATAGTTGAGCTGTTCCAATATAGCATGCTGTCTTGTTTACCGACACTCTCCTTTCGAAGACACCACGAATGGGTATAACGACTGCTGCACCAAGTAGCCGAGTTTCTTATCACCCACAATTGAGATTGTGCAAAAATGTATAGGGTAGTAAGAAGAACTGTTGTGCTAACTGCTGTAATCATAAAGTTTTCTTTAGAACAAGAGCGTCTGTACTAAGTGAATGCATCACGTTCATATGATATACATATTGAAATATGTATCGATCCTCGCTCTTTAAGCGAAACGCAGCAACTAAATTTAGACTACAGCATTGAAATTGAAGTATAAAACTATCAGTAGAGCACATCATTTAATGGGGAAGGGAAACAGTGAAAGGCACATTGTAAGCAGATTTGAAAATAAACCATAACAAATTTGGAAAGAAAAAAGATATAATGATATAAATTATGATACTGTGGTTATTGTTAAAAATATTAATCGTTAAAAGGATAATAACATATCAAGAAATACTTATCCTTGTCCTGCCAAAAGACAAAAATTTTCCAATGTAAGGATTTTCATGGAAAGTCCTTCCGTTATTTGAATCGTGTCCAAGAGTCTACGTCACAGGGTACCAGGCTTCACTGCCATCATCTTTCATGATTTTCTTACTTTAACGTACAAATATTGACATTTAGAAATATAATTGCCTCCAGTAATCAGGGCAGTAAGATACCTTAAATTACAAAATATAGTTTTCACTTCATTTCCCCTTTAATTGGTATAGCTTCTTACCAAATTGGAAACCTAAGTCTCTACGGGACACAATATATCATATAGAACTTGCTCATCGCACTAGATTATTGAGCTCTCGAGAATGTTCGTCTTCTTCCTCTTCTTTAGTAGGGAGGTCATGTGTCGAACCTTCCGACCAAATTTCTTCTCCACTCTTCTCGATTTTGGGCCAACGCTTGCACTTCAGTAGATGAGATTCCAGTAAGTGTTTCCATATGTTTCCTGAAAGATATTCTTGGACGGCCTCGTCTATTTGACTCAAGATGCCGCTTGTACAGGGCAAAGCTGTTGACAATATAGTTTTTCTGAGCCAAATGACAAAGCGCTCATGGAATGTTAATATTTTATCTAAAACAATTTAAGAGAATCTTTATTAGAGGGGGGGGGGGGGGGGCCTTTAAAACCTCTTAAAGACGCCTCCCGTTTTTTTTTTTTAAAATGC
>JAAAKL020011229.1:0-13803 GCA_010016065.2 Carybdea cf. marsupialis auct. non (Linnaeus, 1758) | reverse complement strand
CAACTATGTAAAACCAAACATAAACTATCTGCAGAAACAAAGCGTGGATTGTATATTATTGCTAATTCTGTAATAAACAAGTGTTTAACTGAAGACGCCTTATGATACGATGTAAATTATCATGAGGGACTTGGGTGACGTTCCGTAAACAGATGTAATTTTCAAAAGCAAAACTATAACGATTTAAGTGCATGTTTTTTATTGTGATTTCAAAAGGACCCCCTCTCTTGTAGGATTCTTGAGAAAATCAGGATAACATAACTGCATAATTTCTAAATGCCAAATTTCGTAGAAATTACGCACCATCAATTAGCGGGTAAATTATACGCACTCGTGGCAATTGCCTTAAAACTGTTTAAAACCGTTGCTTTAAAACTGCTTAAAACCAACACTTGTTTCAAATATAACTCTCCACTTTGTAAAACCAGACATGTACTGTTTGTAAAGACCAAAGCTCTTGCAGGATTCTCAAGAAAGTCACCATAACATGGCTGTGTATTTCTTCCTGCCAAAACTCAGCCGAAGTTAACATCAATGCAGTTGAGAACAATACGATAGCTTCCCAACCAGGAGGTCCCGTAGGTCCGGGAAGATAAATGAATAGATTACAAGTAACCCATTTAAAAACTTCCTCATGCCCCGGCAAACATTTGAGACGACTACCGCTATTGTCCGCTTTACAGTGATAAGAATAGCGGAGGATAAAGGATGTTTGGGTTGCAATTTACATCGACGACAGCTCTACACTGTTGCACTCAGTATTTGTACAAGAGGTGAGCTTTCAACGACCAAGAACTACCTGAATTCAGTCGTTTGGAAGAAATGCAGAGAATCTTTCTTCATCAGTAATCGTGGATACAAGATAAACAACTGGCATAAAATACGTGCTACTGAGGTTTCGTCCCCTCCAAAATCACCAAAAATTTTGTATTAACAAAATGAAAAGAAGTAACATAGGATATAAACAACTTAATGAAAACAGATTGATATCTTTTACTTCCTTTTTAATAATAGGAATTTGATTTATTTAACCTGTACTGTATGAATTTTAAGATTTCAATGTGAATGCAACAGTTTCATTCCTATTGGTGAGGCCAAGATATGCGTTTGTCAATACACAGGGGTCAATTCATTTACCATGACGGGGGTTAGTAGACTTCATCGATCAGTGAAAATGCAAATGAAGATCAAAGTGATATATGAACGGTCAAACCCCGTCGATATAAATGAAATAAACCCCTGTCACATCGACCTAGACGACTCTCAATTAGTGCGTAATTTTTCAAAGCGAAGTGCGTAGTATTTAACCGCTTTGGCAGCTAAAAGCTACGCACACAAAATCATAAATAAAACAGCGAGAAATTCTTTCACAGTGATAATCTTGTATAAATCTCAATCTTTAACACATTTTCCTTGAATTGTACGACTAGTGGGTATCTCACTATGATTCATCAAGTGTTAATTCGACAAAGTTCCCTAAGTGCGTAATCTTTACCCTCTTTGACCATATTTGAATATTTACCAGAAATTCCCCTTTGTTTATTACCAATGACCACATTTAGAAAAGAGCAGACAGCTGGTTTTTAAATAAGTGCAGCCAAACAGAACATGGCTACTTTTAAATAGTGGAATAACAAAATAGTGTTTTAATTTGAGATAGATTTTTCATATGCATGATATTTTTCTCAGTAATTGCTGCTATTAAAAGTTTTCCTTTTTTTGTAACCAATCAAAATATTAAATGCTTTATGTAAAAGTTATTTAACTTTTTCTCAAGGCCATGGTTGTAGTTTTTTCAAAGTTACAGACTCACCCACTGATAGTTTAAGCTTGATTCACATCTTGATGCATGTTCTTAACAATGTTTCTTTAAATTACCTAGAATCATTATATAATTTTCGTACACAAAATGTTCTATGATTTTCTTGTTTATTGAGTTATGGGTATTGTTAGGTAAATCTTTCATTTGCCTGGGCATCTTTTTTTTCAGAATGTATAAATATTGCTTTTTCTGACTTTTTCTTCCTTTCTTGCTAAATTCTCTATTGTGTTTCGATATTGACTTCTTCAGTTTATTTATAGTTGTTTATACATTTCTTAATTCATAGTTGCAAATGCATATCTACCTGATGAGGAAGCAACTTTTTCAACCCTGTTTGTATGACAGACCTCATGGAGACTAAATCCTAGCCATGAACCAAGGAAGGCAGTTTGAATAGATTCATGCATTTTGGACAATGTCAACGTACTAAAACTATGCTTGAGTTGCAGGCTGAGCATAATGTAAGCAGCTATGTTGCCATCCCAAACAGAGATTACTTAACCATGTAAAGTTAAGAAGCTAAAAATACTGAATCTGCAAGGTTTATATATATATATATATATATATATATATATCATTAAGAGTTTGATAATCTTGTCCTTTTCTAGGATGTCACATTAACAAGAACAACAACTGAAGGAACCCATTTACAATCAACTTTACCAGGATCAGCATTTGGAGAAGGTAGGTATATCTGTTTTCACTAGGTCACTTTTCCTTTTTTTATAAGTTTTAATGATCAAGTTTTCACCATCTGCCAATTAACATTACTGTGAGTTTTTAGTGGTCATGAACATATTATGGACATGGTCAGATGCTATAGAATTCAAGGGGCTTTTAATTGTGGCAAGGATAGGAAGGTAAGCATTGTTGGGACATTTTACATATTTTCCCCCTATTTAATTCTTTTTCCAATTGCCCTTAACTGCACAATTGACGTTTTTCTTAAGGTGGTGTTGCTTATTGTTTTACATGGGCTTTATTTGTGTTACAAACATTGTTTCACATTTGAGTCTTCAACAATTTTAGGTGTCACAGATGTGCTACTGTAATAACATACCTAGTTATTTTCACATTATCAAAGGACATTTATGTTAACTTGTTTGATGCAATTTAAGATTGTGAAAGGTGGATGATATCACTCGTTGAGTTGCTACATGGATCTTTAACTATTGAGATGCAGACTCAGCATATAATAGCTTTGTAAGATCTACTATTACTTTAATTCAAGGAATCAGATATTTAAAATGTATGCATCTAAAACATCTATGTGGAGAAAGCGGAAGAGCTTTGCTACTGATGCACCTTTACATTTCTTTGCCAATATGTTTAATTATATAAGCCAACATAGATGTAAAATAAAATTAAAGTAAATCTGATTGACTTGGTGAAAGAAATCTACAAGTTTACATATTCAGCAATTTAAAGACAAGGTGGGGGTGATGTCCTAGAATTGCCTATTCGGATCAGGGGTTACTGATATCCATAATACTATTAGTTTTGAGAGACCCTAACTCCCACAGTCATGCTCAATTATTGCGACATCCATCCAAAATTTACCTATGTAATCAGGTTCTTGATATCACACCAATTGTTTGCTAAAGGAAATTGTGTAAAAGTCAACATTAAATATTTCAAGTTAAAAAAGATAGAATTTATAAAACAGTGTCATCAGGGGATAGAAGCTAGTGGTTACTAAATGCAGAACCCCTTGAAGTAAGAATTATGTTTTCTTGTTTTCTCTCACATATCTTGTATTTATCTCTATTCTCCCAGTTATACCACTTCTATCTTGTTTTAGGGTTACATTATTTTTAAACTTTGCGATATGCTATATGTTAATACCTTGTTTTTCTGAGTTAGTGCGTAAAAAGAGTTCAGGTAAGATGCTAGGAACTGGTTGAGGTACACATGGAGCAAAATAAAGATCACCTATGTTTGGGCAAGAAATGGGCAATACTTGTCCAAAATACTCTTGTTCAGTTATTTTGCTAACTTTCTACTTCTACTTGCTAACTTTAAACTGTTATATTTAAATTTGCCTGAGTATGTTAGCAACAAATTTTGGCCAAAAATGTCATTTTTATCAGGATAATCATCGTTATCATTATCACTATCATGGATTTTGAGTCCATCTTTTCCACTTTATGACACCTAAATTGAAATAGTCTTTTAGGTCTCAAAGATATGACTCATTTTCTATGCATTTATTACTCTTATCTGTGTTGCCATTTCTCCACAGGTTCATTTACAGAGAATGTACACATTGTTCTGCAGGAAACTATCAGCAATTTAGCAAGTGCAAGAACAACATGCACTGAAGACATTGCCTACCTACATAAGCTAACACTTGAAAGAACAATCCCAAATGAGGTAAGAGCTTTTGCCTATGCTCAAGCTATATATACTGTCTTGGATAACACCGGTTTATATTTGAAGTAAGGATATGTAATTGTTGGTACTCGTGTCATTTAATGTAGATAGTCCAGATATGGAAGTTTTTTTCATGTTTAGATTTAAAAAATTTGTCTGATCTTGCATCATGTAAATGCTTTTGTTTTTGACTTCCTTTTCTTTCACCCAAAACCCCTGTTCTACTCAGGAGTGGCCATTATTTGAGGTAATAAATGGTAATAAATAATATTGTTACGGTTAATACGGTTGTAGCCCTTGTGTGATGTTGAAATTGAAGCAGTACAATTATCAGAAGCAACAAGTTTTCTCATTCTGTCAAAAGGGAAAACACTTAGCAAAGCTCAAATCCTCTTGTGCCAGACAACTTTGAGAAATACAAGATTAAAGTGTAACACAAAAGAAAGGTGGACTTATTTAGACATAAAGTAATAGGTCATATCAGTCAAGAATCACAACTGTAACTGATCAGGTTTATATGCAAGAGAAATACAAAAGTTTTTACTATTTATAAGAGAAATGAAAATTTAATGCAAACCATTGTGGTTCCTTGAAGCCTGAAGCTTTTGTTAATAAGCTGTGTTAACCTGTTAGTTTGGAACCCTCTGACAGGGATAACAATGATCAAGCATTGTTGACATATATGATTCTGTGATTATTCAAAACAGCATACAAATTATGAGCTTTATTGGCAAATGTAATGACACAGAAAACTTTTTCTGTAGATTGTAGTACCAACACTAGAAATTGGTAGATCGTCAAATGTTGATGTGAAGGCTGATCATGACTCTTGCCATGTATTTGAAGTTTTTTTACGTTGCAGTGATGGATTTTGTCCATGTGGTCAGGACGTTTACAGTTTAAAGGATGTAGCATGATTGCTGCAAGTACTTGGCTGAATGCCTTACAAGTGTAATGGGAACCATTATCTCCAGAATTACATCAACTAGAATCAGAGATGTTCAGAACTTATACATATGGATTACATCAAGAGACTTCTTAGATCAGAAAACATCCATAGACACTGATGTAACATAACCTGATGTCTATGAAATGCATTAAATTACAGCTCTCCCAGAAGTGATTGTGAATTGTAAAATGTTAGCAAGACTTTTCTTTCATGATAAAAACTGACTATTCTGTGAGGTCCCATGTAGCTTCAGTTTAGCTATAGCAAGCACTCAAGATCGATTACTAGGGTATTTAGCTAACAAAGCCTTAATGAGATAGTTTATGAGCTTGCAATAGTGAGTCTTTCATGCATCATCCTCCTCTTTCCAAAACTTGCAATATAACTATGGAAACATATTATTGCCCTATTAACTGAAGGAAACATATCTGTACAACTACCGTCTCCGGTTTGACCAAATATGACCAAAAACTCAATCCATAAATTGTCATTATTTTCAAAATGTTTAGCACTTTTTCTAATTTCCACAATTTAAGGCCTACAATGTCAGTCTCTATTGTTTTATTGAGTTTTTTAATGTAAAAATTGAATGCCGTGGAATCATAGCTCAACACAAATAAGTAACTTTACCTGTTATTACTTACTAGGTTTTACACAATCAATTTTAAAGTTCTTATTCATCTACAATGTTGTGATTTGTTACGGTGTATTGATCTTGTCAGCCATTGTAAGAATCTTCCATCTGTCATTATCATCAAAGTAGCTGGTTACGACAATAGCATTGTTGTCAACGGCACCATGTTTAAAATACACTTTTTAAGTCTATTAGTTTATTGTTCAAGTGAAGTGTAATGATGATATATCTCGTTTCTAGGAACACTATAAAAGCAAGGGAGAAGCCACACCCACATTTTTGCAAGTTGAAGGTAATTATGTTGCACATATGACAATTACTTGTAACTTCATTCCCCAAACAGGGGAAAGCAGTATAAATTTTGAGCTGATGAGAAGTATAAGAAATGTTTACGTTGTGGAAGGGTTTGAATCAAGGGAAGTCTAATAAGCAAAAGTCTACTTTAGTTGTCAACAGATGCATAACCAGCCACTCTATCAGAAGATATGAATGACCAGGTGCTGCTTTTAATTTGAGCATAAATGGCTGGAATATGGATGTCCACACTTCAGATATGGAACTTGCCCAAGCTCTTGGTGGCTTGAACATGTTTGATTATACAATTCAAGTACCAAACTTCCTTATAATTAAGTCCAGTTTTTTTCACTCAAAAATTTTCAAACCACTGAGAAATTTTGCATCGTAAATGGTAATACAAAGTAGTAGTAGTTGTTGTTGTTGAAGTTTATGTACACTTGCAACACTCCCCATCATATGAAGCTAACTACAGCTGAGTTTTTGCCTCTAGTTGGTAGTATTGAAGATGACAAAGCCTACGTTTTTATATTCCCATATCTGCCTTTCTTACTGCAACACAGCTGTCAAAACCAGCGCCGGGTATACCAACTCTGTATCAACACACATGTATATTCTTCTCTTTTTATCTATTGGGGAACTCTGTTCTCTCTCACAGACCCTCAGTCACTAACACTCACCTTACAATATTTCTGATGTATAAAAGTAACAAGTGATTTAATAGGCTAAGAGCATTCAAAGAGAGTTTAAGGTTCGTGTGTTAGTATTTGATCGTTCTTATTAAGACAAAGGTTGGTGATCACGGGAAGAGCAGATGATCCATATATAAGAATCGCGTATATTGTAACACGTTAGCACGACACTACAATTTCTTACAGGAGATGTTTATTGTTGACATCCTTCTTTCGCAAAGTAATTTCATACTTGCAGCTTACAATATCTACCTTTTGCAGATTGAAGCCAAATAAAAACAGCCAATGTACATAGGCAAACGTGAGCGTAAGATGTGTAAGAAATGTGCAACAGTCAAGAAACGCAAGGCAACAATGAGTATTGAGACTTAGTCGGTCAGTAATAAAACTTAACTGGTGTTTAAAGCAGCCGTAAGTAATATATCATGCTAGAAGGAATAGAAAATGGCAGTAACTTTCTCGTGGAATTATCTTTACTGGTTTAACGTATGCACGTCCAAACTACATTCTATGTGTAATACCCTCCGTAGACCATCCTTAGGCACTGTTCACTGTTTGAAATACACTTGTCTCGAGAACTTGTTAGGTATGATTCAACCAGCGTCTCGCGAGGCAGAAGGGGAGAAATTATGTAAGAATTCATGCAATTTTGTCTGATGAGGTTTGAATACAAATACAGTGTAATAAGATAGTATGGTCCTGTGGATTGCAGATGTTGTCATTGCTACATTCCAAAACCTCTAAACTAGCTAATTTATTCAAGCACGTGATGGTGATAGTATGATCATGCAAGGGTCAAATTAACTCAAAATGAGTGGATCGCGAAAATTTCGAGCGCATGGAAAAGTATCAAAATTGTGGTGTTTACATAATCAGACGCTTTATAAAATGGGGCATGACCATATATGGAGTCGTTTCCACTGCTGGAACAAGAGACACTAATGCTATTTTGACCACCTGCCTTCAAGTAATTTTCCGTGTTTCCCAGTGAATCGTTTGATTAGTTGACCATGACTTCGTTGAGTTTGACTTTTTCATTGAAATTTTGTTAAAGAGAACTGGTGAACAAGTTAGATTTAAACTGTATAGGAGATATAAATTCAACTGTGTTCCTGACTTTTTTTTTACTCCATCACTCAATACAAGGTAGGGTTGTCACTTCAAGGTATTGAGTTACTTTGAAAGAAGTAGAAATAAAAAGTAAACAGAAAAATAGATGTAGTTATAGACAAAAAGTAAATTAAAGATTTCCAAGAAGACGGCGATTGACATTAGCTTCAAATTACACAACTTTTAATGACACAGGATTTGAATATTTTGTGGGAAAATTATTTGTTTCAACAATTTTTAATCGCGCTCTCGAAGAAATGGACCGCGATTTGTAGTACGTTAATTGGACCCCCTTGGTATGCTGTTTGATAATATTTGGTGATGCAAAGACGATGATATAATTTGTTTTTGAGTGAGGTAGTGACATGCCAAGTACACGACATCGAGGTTATTTCTTGTTGTGGCATTTGATGTTGCCTCGTTGAAGTGTATTCACTGACTGGTTTGCCTGCCAATGCCTTGTACCCGTGATTATTGGGGCTTTCTTCTTGCTGTGTACATATTTTGCCAACATTAGTGAAGAGCAAGCTGGCTTAGGCATTTTTCTTAACTTTAACCCTTGTTTCTTGTTTTAGAAATGGTATTAACGAGAGAGAGTATGTCTAATATGCTACAGTACGTCAACGAGCTAACAAAGGTATGAAAAAACGTATCATTGCTGGGTTATGTAATGATCTTCTATTTTTCACATGGAATTTGGAAAATTAGGCATTAAAATGCAAAATTACATCCAATTGGGTGTCATAATAATTTTAAAATCGTTCTGTATTATTTAATTATTGCCAATTTGACGAACAAGATATGTATGTTACAGTTTTAATTAGTTATTTACTTAAGCCCACTAGTCTGTCAATAACAATGATGCTACTGCCTGTTGCAGATGCCGAATTATTTGTTTTCTTTATCTAAGACAAAACTGGGTTGACGCAAATGCACAAATAGGCGTTGATTGATACACCCTACTTTGATTTCCTTATTTTCATACCTTCAAAATACCACACCATTTGTGATAAACTAAACGAGAGGAAGGAACGACCCTTAAGGTGACATCACTGTAGTATTGTGATTTGATTTTACTGTTTCTTATATATGAAATATCGTTTCGTTAAAACGCGCATGACATTGGTGTCCAGCAAGATCGTACCAGTGAGAAACATTCACATAACATGTGTCTTTTTAGCATGTCAAAAAATCTGTTTGAAACAAATTTGTGAGGTAAGCGCAACTGGTCTAGTTGACTGTAGACTGCAAGGAACGAACCATGCACTAATACATGAAAGGAAAATAGACACACATTTGACATAATTCTTTAAGCCTAAGAGAAAAATGAATTATGGGCGATCAAAACATTCTCAGACCACGGGTGCTGATTCTAACAAGGGTATCTTGAGCTCGCGATTGATCTCTTTTGTGGAAGATTACGGTACAAGTGATCCCAGCACACGTAGCCGAAAAAATACGTTTTATTGTCTCTCCAAGCAGGGTTGACATTGTGAAAGTGAGCGTCTGGGTGGGGGTGTCTCCGTAGTTTTTACTATAACCCCGCAGTTGCCTGTAGGAGCACTCTTAACCCCCAACGCCTTTGTTTTTAAGATAGAACCAGTGTTCCGGCGTCCAGCTACTCGATACCTTCCGTAATGCAGTTTTGACACCGTGCACTTTCCTTTCCAAGAGCTAGGGTGGTGCCCAAGTACATGGATACTTGTGTGTAGCATAGATGACTTTAACACCGGATGCCCTCCCTGACGTCTCTTGAACTGAAGGAGAACTGAAGGCAAGGGATCTGCTAGACCACGGCGGCTCAAATACTCGAAACCTTCAATGGTTACCCTTATTCTGTTTGACAACTTGCACTGACTTCTGCTATAGCTCGTACCTAATCCCATTAATCAGAAGTTAGGATCAATTTATCAGTGAGATGATATTTTGCATATTTTATATAATACTAGTCGAAGTACCTGGCGTTTCCCGGATTTGAAAAAAGATTATGGTATTTGTATGTTACGTTATTATGCGTCTGGATCTGCGTGAGTCAACTTTGGTTACAATGTACACTGAAAAATTGCCTAAGCCTATAAACCACGCCAAGGTATTCACTCTTGAGATCTTCTTCTTTTCAGAACTGACTCATTCCATTTTCAAGTGCATAATGAAACTTTTAAATTGATCGCAAATGTTCGTTCTGACCTCATCTACTCCACCGTTACCGGGTTAATTATCAACCTTTGCTGTATAAATTTTTGGCGCGTTATCTTCCGAAATGGTGCAAATGATCATTTTACTTTTTAAAATGGAGATAGGCTGAAATGGTCATTTCTTATTTTTTGATATAAATAAACAAATAGTTCTTTTAATTTTCAAAAGGACCTTTGTGATCATTTTTTTCCTCATCCGCCTCATCATTTTGGGGGAGTTCTGATCAACTTTTACTTTAGAAAATTTTGTGCTAGAAGGACTCCCTTTGATCAAAACATGGTTTAAAGGGCTGACAAAATGAAACTCACCATCTCTTTATCTTTATTTAAGTTTTGTAGTACCAGTAATCTGTTCAAGAATTTTAAGGATTTCTTGTACTAAGCCTTCTTCTAGTTCCGGTTATAAAATTTGAACACCCTGAAACCTCCCCGAGTAATAAGATTTCATACCTGTTTTGGAGCAAGTTGGTCCAAACATTTTGCCTTAAATAGAGGACATATACCACGCACAGGCAGTGAATTTTATATAGGGAGAGAGGGTGAGTGGTAGTTTTGAATAGCTATATTTTGCTCCATATATATTAAATCTTTTGAAGGCTACATGGGGGTACACGGACCAGAGGCATAGAAACCTTCATATTTATTTGGTTCAGGTATTTAAAATCCTCTTTTTGTATTGTATTTAGAAACATCGAGGAACGATATTTAAACTGCCTCCCCCTTTTTGAAGGTGTTTAACTTATCGAATACTGAAAGCTTTTAGAAACACGATAAACGTTTATTCGGCATCGTTGTGACTACTGCTTTCACATTTTATTTCGTAGGATGCACCGGAACTGATCAGTCAATGCAAAAGATTTCATGAAGCAGTTGATCAGAATCGAAATATGCTAACTACGGACACAGACCAAATACTCTTCAGTGTGAAGAAAAAATCGGCCAAAAGTAGAATCCCGAAAGGCATTCGAACGCCAAATCGAACGATGGTGCGACGTTTAGGTCTGATTGATAATGAAACACCCACGCGACGGCAAAGTCCGCGACTTAACCGTTCCATGAATCTCTTCGGGCACTTGAATATAACTGATCGAACTCGCAGTTCTCGTAAAAGATCTCTTAGCAAAATAAAACCGAAAGGAACACCTCTGAACTTTTTATAAAGTGAGACAAGGCTCAGTGGCTTCATTTCACACTTAATTTTACTTGTATGTTTGAAAATGGATCGAATGCGGCTGTCGAGATAAGTTCTATTGGACAGAATTTCAATGACAGCCTTGTGTTGTAACATGGATGTCCTGTGTACCAACCCTTCTTCCATTTCATGTGATTTGCCCACCGTACCTATGATGCTGGGAAAGACGTTTTTGCAAAATTATGGTGAACGCTTAGATAAGAGTAGATCTATATTTAAACGGAGATAACATCGGTTCCAGGTACCGTTTTTTAGTAGATATAATGGATATTAGTCAGTGCTCATTAGCGGGGCTGAGATGCATAAATTTCAGTCAGTCGTGAGTAGCGGTCTTATTCATTGATGACATGTTTGTTTAATTGTAAGTTTGTATGCCTCAAGGGTAGTAGTGTTCTGTCAGTTTTAATGTCCCCATTCTTACCGTGCAATAACGTTTTAATCGTCGATAATAATGAGCAAGGGAAATCTTTGATTTTGCAGATATTCTTTGAAAATGCTGAATCACTGCAAATCGTTAAGATTTTACTGTAAGCACATATAATGTTTCCTATCCTGGTGACCCTTTCGAAGTTATGGAGGCTGTTGAGAAGGATTGGGAGCCCCAGCCGGTTCAGATAATTAGTGGCAGCTCTCAAGTAACTAATTTTATACCCCCTTCTCCGTTTTCATTTCCTGTACAATAGTGTCCACTCTCTGGCAGCTCTTGGGAATCCCCCTCTTACATACTCATAATAATAAGTCTTTATGGTATGCAACCAAATCACGAATGCAAGCTTTCAACAAACCTACAGGAATGCAAGTTAAAACAATGAGAGCAAACACCGGGGAAGCTTATCAAAGCTTGATGTATTTGGAGCGTAGATATTGTTTTGATTGGCACCTCAGAATATTCAATGTGGTAAGGAAACTTAGGCGACACCCAAGCGTTCTTTTGAGAGGAATGGGCAGTTAAGATAGCATATAGGTTTTTTTCTTCCTTCTTTTACTTTCATATCAGTTCCAGCCTGAAGTTGCTATCATCACCTACAATTTTCGGCCGTAAATATTTAGTAAAAGATGATTAAATTTTGTTGGAGGTCACTTTCCTTATTTTATAGTAACTTGTCTTATGAGATTGAAGAGTTGACAGTGCCCCACACGTTTTGCTTTCATATCACATTAAACCACTATCAATATATTTTACTCGGAGAAGAACATTTAATTTGTAAGGAATATATAAACCTGGGTCTAAGCGAGTAAATCAATTTTACGATAAATTTTAGCCCGTCTATTGATGTCCCTAGGGAACGTGCATTTAGGACAACGCCCAAAGATTAGCGAGAAAGAATGGACCCGTTTTTGTTTTATCCAAGTAAAGAAAGCTCTCCTAATGTACGGCTTTTCTGTTTTGACTGAACTGTTACTCCATGAGATGAGGCAATAAACACAGAACAACAAATATCGAATTATTTAAACCACATCAAGCATAGAATAATCTTCTTTAGGCGGTTCCCCGTCTCCAAGTAAATGATTGTTGACGATAGCTGTATTGAGTCGCAACAATCTCAACGCTATGACGTTTGTCGTATGAGGTATAATCTACTAGCCGTAAATATTCTCTTTTAAGTTGTGTTGTATGACAGATACTTATCGCAAAACTTTTTCACCAGACACTGGTCACAGCCGTCATCTGGAGGGAGCGGAGCGAGCATTTCGCGAAGTATTTATAAAGTTTATAGGTTTATAAGACAGCCGGGAACTGTTGGAAAGTTGGAACTGGCTTGAAAAATGAAAGTTATTGAATGACCAAAATCTGAGCTAAAGTTTCGTTGGTAGTTTTTTCTGTCACGTGAGACTAAAGCATTAAACCAGAAAACAATGGAACTTACTCTAGGACTACAATCAATACAATCCCTTCTTCTCTAGCTTAATGCAGCTGTGTACTTTGGTGAAATGGAAGGCGGCGATTAGGTCTTTAAATGGAAACTTGTAAGTTGGGTGGGACTCCGAACGCGCTCTGCACTAATTATGCAAGGTAGCATTTTAGATCGAGGTGCAGTTATTTTTTAAATGTTATTTGTTTTAAGATACTTTAAAATACAGTGCATCATAAGATTGTTTGTGATTATAATGCTGATACCCATCAATCTGGTGTTCGAGGACTGCGTAAAATAGCAAAGGAGGAGGTTTCTGCATCTTTAAGATTGTTTCATTTGACATTTTAGTCACTCACTTGTTCGTGGGATAGTAATTGTCGTATTTTTAAATTCCTTTGGCCATGTCGTTTACATCAAGCAGCACGTAACTGTATATAGTAACACTCTTTCATCAGGCTAGTAAATATGACAGTCAACTTAAAGTTTACCTCCAGTGGTCTGAAATATTTTCGTATTTTATTTATTGTATTGACAAGAAAAGCCTTCGTCTATTCTTTTTGCGGTACGTCGAGTGTACTTCACGTAAAACCGTGAAAAAGAGCTCAAAAGTGTACTTCTGTCCGTCTACATGTTTACCTCGTATTGAATGATTGAACATCAACAACGGAACTTCCCTATTCCTTCCG
>JAAAKL020011228.1:0-13803 GCA_010016065.2 Carybdea cf. marsupialis auct. non (Linnaeus, 1758) | reverse complement strand
CAGTAGGCTATTGATATACTGCTATTCCGCTTTCATTTTCGTCCATAAACAAAACCAACTCCTCGACATCGATCATACCATCTGCGTAAAATGCAGCAAGTTGACTAGCACCAATATTTGTTTACGAGAATACTTGACTTTGGCTTCACTGTCATCTAAAAGTTTTTTGTGAAAGTTGAGGACAAGACCTCTTCGTGAGGGGTACTGGTCCTCGTCCTCGTCCTCGTCCTGGTTCTCGCATCTAAAACTCCCTATTATCAGTTTCGGGGACATGGGTTAGGATTCTATCCTTTCATTGGAGATAATTTGAAAGCTATGATTTTTAAACAGGAACAAGATTGGGATAAAATAATTATCATCTTGAAACACATCAACAAATATGCCTACAATTGGCAACTCTTAAAATTTTGATGACATCAGCCTTCATGTATCTAATATCTCTTAGTGTTGTACTCTTATTGACAAATAAAATAATAAATATCTTAAGATTAAATATACAAATGTGCATAGAGAAGGTCATGAAATACAAAGTAAAACAGAAGAAATGAACTCTCTGTCAGTAACTAAAATAAGCATGTACAGACATGTGGTTCAACAATTGGCATGTAATGTCACAGAAGTTGTCCAAAAGAAACATAACTATTGCCATAAAAAGTTGCATTTTGCACCTCAAATACATATAATATATATGTTCGAAATACTGATTGGCAATATTATTCTATTTAAAAATGATATTTTATCCTGATCTTTTGAAAACAAATGTCAAAACATTTAAACCACTGGTTAACGAAAAACCCCACTGCCATGGAAACAGACATGCCCTTCCCAAATAAACCAAAATAAAGCAAAATCTAAGGACACACAGCAAAATTCCACTGAAATAAGTCCCACCCCCCCATTAGTCATATATTTTAGAGGGGTGTCTAGTAGCCCACAGATTCCCAGATTCATTATTGGTGGCTGGCCCTTAACTTGGAGATAAGCTTTCATTCTTAGGATAATAAAGTAACCATTTTCAAAAGAAAATAAGAGCACTTGTTAAGATGTAAACACTGGAATGGCTGTCATGTGGAATTTCTCTAGGGAAGTTTGATTGCACTGCCACTTGATCACTCCTATCTGAAGGAATCCTATAGGCTTCATACAATCTTTCAATATCATGGGAAGTTCGGCTACCACATAGAGTAACTTTTTGCACTATGAAAACTTACTATGAATAGTTCTCATTTTTAACACAAAAGGGCTATGATACATGGCAACTGAGTCACAATCAAATATGGCACAAGACATAATTAAAAAATCATAAATCAGCTTGCTGTTCTGCAAAAAATCTGAGACAAAGCTAAGAATGTAGGTTCATCTGCTGGTAAAAATATTTGCTAGACTCCTTGATGTCTTCGCAGAACAACAAAACCATGTTATTATGTTCAAAAATTTCAACTTGATAAGGGACATAAGTTATTATGAGGTTTGCACAAAATTATTGGTGTACACGGAGAATTATGTTTGCTTGGCTGCCCAAACAAAATGCATATTCAATTATGATTAAAAAAAGAATACTGACATGATATGGTGCATCTCAAGGTGTTATTTATTTTCATTAAGAAAAATATCAACAGCACAACCAATAGGATGAATGTGGTATTAATGAAGTTCCTAGTAATAAAATTTCATCAAAGTAATAAAAATCTTTAATTCATTGAATGGAATTCACCAAGTATATGTTGGCTTTTGCAAGTGCACATGTAGCAAACCTCTGGCCAAAAACCAAAAACAGTTGCAGCATGGAGTTACCGCCAAGACTGCAAAACAGTTTCTATCATCGAGTGTTCAAGGTCTCATCATCATAATCATCATCACCATCATTCTCCTCCTCATCATTATATCACCACCACCACCACCACCACCACCACAACCACCACCACCACCACAACCACCACCACCACCACCACTGCCATCAGGATCATGAAATATCTGTTAAGTTCCTTTCAAACTACATCTGGTAGCCACCTACATGCTGAGAAACCTATACTGCCACTTCACTCCACATCCAGCAACCACATCTTCTAAAAATATAATCTACTTCTACAATAGTTCAAGCATTGCACAATGTGACCTGCCTAATATATGCACCATATTCACTTATCCTGCTCTTCATTGGAATGCTATCCAACCTAGCTATACTCTTCCCTTTCATTGAATTCTTCAAATACAAACCCTCTCCACCTTTTCTGGTCTACAGGTGCCCTATGATGTTAGTTTGTCTGATGAAAGGTAAAAAGGTCAAGGGGAAAACAGTGGTGTTTATGCCAAAAACCAACCTAATTATCATCCACCTCCATACCTCTCTTGGGCATATCTCTTAAAATACCTCCTCTGAGCTCTCAAATAGATAGAAAAGAGTAAAATGACTGTATAGTTTGACCTATTTGACAATAAAGAATAAAGGAACACAATAAAATATTTAATAGGATAAATTGTATTTGTCTACTATATCAATTTGCATCGAACAGAGATATCTGGAGGTCCACTATAACCAATCTTACCTTGTCTAACCCAAGATAAAAGATACAAATTGGAAAAGTAATTAAAATCAGCAAGTAGGGAATCTGTTTGAAATCATTGTGATTTCAAGAAATGCTTTCTCACACCTACAGGTAATACCCTTTTCAAGGGGGTATGGTTATAGAGTTCGGGAATGTCAGATACCAAGGAAACAACAAAGTCCAACCATCTGCATCTCTCCACATATTTTATAGCTTACCAGTTCAATTCCTTTCTTACACTAAATAGTGTATCATTATAGACAGCCTGAAACTCAACAAGGTGCAACACGAGTTCACTTCTTGCATTGAATACAGATGTATGTGCAAAAGAAAATGGCTTCTATTTCTTCTCCTTTCGAAAGACGTAGCAATAAAATGCAGAAAAAGATTGGTAGTTAAATGAAATGACAGGTTAAAATACAAAGACAAGCTGAAGAATTATAAATTATTTAATAAGCAGGTTGTCTATGGTTAATTTGAAATTTTTAAAAATGGGTCTAGAAATCATTTTTATACCAGAGAGTAGAACTGAAGAACCCTTTCTTATTGTTTTCACGACGTGTTACACAATGTGTGCATTGCACCAGCATGATGCAATGGATACCTTTCCCTGCCCATACTCAAACATACAAATGTACTATTTCAAACTGTAGTGTTTTGTGCCTGCCTACAAATGAAAATAATATGTGCAAGGCTCCTATTGGTGCCTTTGGGAAACATTTTATGCCATGGAGCATCAAACAGCTCTCCTACCTAGAGTTGCTTATACATTTGTCCGATACTTACGGTACCGTAACTACTATGCAATAAAGACTAATACTTAATCTGTACAGAATTCAAGCACCTAGATGCAACGTCTTAAAATTTTGTTTTGAAGCAACTACTAACTTCCATACATATATATATGTATGTATACTGGACAGTTCTAATCAAAAGGCAGATGTAACATGGGCACGGACAAACAGAGGCATCAAAAATGCAACAGCACATAATCGGTGTTAATATTGCAACCTAGCGTAATACTGGCATTCATCTGTTATGCCTACCATTATATCCTTCATTACTGGCCTATTTAAGCCGAAAGAAATCCCCGTAAGTCAACTTTATGAGTTATGGTGCTGAAGGGTATATATCGAATTGAAACTTCACCCCAATAAAGCGCGTCTCATGAGCCGAGGTATGAGTAGGCCTTTGTAACCGAGGTAAAATCGTCAAATACCCCCTGGAAAATGCTTTCGATAAGTATTTGCTATGAACCTATAATGGGTTAAGGACTGTAAAGATAATATTGCTCCTGAAATTATCATGAAAATCTGTACGCACGTGTGTGAAGGCAAAATTGCACACCGAGCGGTGTTTGTCACTTCTGCGAGAAGTGGTATTTCGAGTCCATTACAAAACAGGGTATCGATGACACAACTAACGTATTTGTGGGGGTTGCCGTACTCAGAATATGTGTAACGCAATCCTATGGAACGAAAAGTACAAGATAGGGAATGTCATTGCCAGTAACGTTCGCCGGCTTCTTAACGTTATATTTAAGGCATCATCATTAGATTGGCTCATGATGGAATAAGATAAAGTAAACGAGGCCAGGTCACGTGAAATGATACGCTTTCCCTCCTTTTTCATTAAATTGCCTTACCAATCTAACTGATTTAGAATTAACAAAAGCAATAGGCAATAACTGAAAAAGGGTAGTTGACTAGAAAAACAATAGTCACGCGTATTTCTTCGCTTTTGTCACGAACTATAAACAGCTGAAGTGTCAACTAAACGAAAGAGATACAGCTCGTGGTTTCAATTGTTCAACCTTCAAAATCAAACAGTCACAGTTCTGCAAGCTGGTCATAATATAAACATTACAATACTTACCAAGAGCAACGAAGCTCGAATACCAGATCATATTGATTTCGACTAAGATTAGGATCCCTGATGCTGGCAAGACGAACTGTAAAATCGAAAAAGGGCTCGTAAGCGGCGTAGAATGTTAATGTGCGAGCAACGGTATCATGTGACAACCAGGAATTCCGTGAAATAGACAATACGTGACATCATCAGAAGTCAAGTCCAGGCCATAGTAATACGTTTTTCTTTTGTCCAGGCCCATCGGTTTCTGTCAGCTGTCTGTCTGTATCTTTATTACCCAAAAAATTGACAGCAATGCTATGAAATATCATGATAAGTAACGTTTAGGAATATCTACTGGGGTGAGGATTCCGGATAGTGCAATTTCCAGATTTTTCATACAAACCATCGGCAAAAGGGGGCAAAAATGGATAATAGATCAAGAGTAGGGTAATTGCTTCCTTCAGCCACTCCTTTGCCTGGGGCTTTTCAAATCTATACTGTCCAAGATTTTGGGCTTGTATTAACATAAGAGGTCGTTGTAAACAGGCACGTAACTTTCGGGGGCATGAGAATGACGCCCCCTGCTAGCTTTGGCTAGCTTTGTTTTTACAAGTTTTTACCACTCGATGTTTACGTGCAGATAGAGGGAAAGGTGAACATTGATGATTAGTGAACTATAGTTTCCAGCTGTCCTTCTTTAACTATCATCAAAACGCTTTCTGGAAAGGCATTTACTGTTTTGGTCCTTGATTCTCAACTTCAATGAAGAAGTGGCACCGCTCCTCTGAATTTAGAGGAACGATGTCATGAAATCTGATAGCCCCTTATCACTCTGGCTGTGCAAGTTCCATTTCCCTCTCGGCATTGGACGTGACTCCTCATTCATACTCAAAACGCTGGCTTCATAAGTGGTTTGTTGATTTCATTGATTAGTTCCCTCTTCTCCTCTCTGGCTAGGTAGTTATAAAGGAGAGTCTATGTGGAAACAAGCTCCAAAGTTCTATATCAACGACCTATTTCACCCAAACTGCTAGATAGTAATAGACAATAGTCTAACCTAGTCCTTAGAATCCAGCCAACCATCCACGAACGTCACGTGCCCTTCACTCACTACAGTCCGAGAATTGCAACACATCAATTTTCTTCTATCTTTGCGATGAGTCAGGCTTCTGCTTTTGAACTGTCTGATGGAACAGGGACATTTTACAGAAGACAGGACAAGGATGTGCCTGCTTGTCTTTGCTCCTTGACAAGGCCACGGATTGTTAAAGTACACCTTTGTGTTCCTTTATGCTACATTTACATTGAGTGGCGTATTCAGAAAAAAATTGTTCGGAGGGAGAACCTGCCCCTGGATGATGACGTCATTTTACTAATCGCATAGATTACGAAGTGAGGAATGTCCCTAGTAGATTTTAAACCACTTTAAAACACAAATAAACTCAAAATGGCAAGTCAAGGGATGCGAAAATATCCCCTTAGAAGCTGATTAGTACTTGAAAAGATGCTGCCTTAGGCCAGAGGGGGATGGCCCCTTGCTTCCTTAAATACGCCTCTCTCTCTCTCTCTCTACACCTGTTGAAGAATCAAAAGTGCATTGCTTGAGAATATGGAGTGTTGGCGTTGAGTAGCAAATAATCTGTTCTGGCTTCGTCCAGATACAAATTTGATTGAAGCAAGTGTTAATCCCCTTGACATGGCCCCCTAGCAAAGGCATTGCGCATCGTGGGAAATACTCTAGGTGCAAACAACGCATTTCCTCTTTCCTTCAATCGTTTCTTTATACTCTAGAGAGGCTGTTACGGAAACTGAGTATTCATTTAAAAAATTGTCCAGTACTTTTGGTAATCCCATCCAATTTCGGTTCTTTCAAACTAGAAGAGTCCTCATTTTTACTTCGTTGGATAGAGGAGCTATGTACGAAAGATACGGTTAATTTCTTCACAGTCAGTTCCGCCAGTTCTTTAGAGAAAGTTGGTGAGTTTTATGCTGATTCACATAACTGTTTGACTTTCGACCTTGGATATCATGAGTACGAAACTCCACGTTGATTTAAAACGTTGCGAGGTTCATCAACAGTAAATGACGAGACGTCGACTGTGTCAGAAATGGTCTTTGTTTATCTGAACTTCGAGCCCTACCATTGAAACTTCAGATGACGCTCTTTTGCGAGGCTGCGACTAGAACTAGGCTATAATCACTAACCTGAAAGATGCGAATTCCCAACGTATTCACTGCATCTCTGTTCTATTCCCTATACTTCAGCTAAAGGTATCTCATACACTTTAAGAGGACACATTAATCTAAGTATGAGACTACATCTGTACCACAAGCAGTTGCATCTACCCACCAGATTTATAGCAAGCCAATCGCTTTCAGCCGTGTATTTATCCGGCATGACTTTGAGCTGCCTTGCCCTTGGTACCTGATACCCAGCTCTCCACTGTGTCATGGAATATTTGCTCTTGCAATCCTATATTCCTTCCCTCTACTTCACCTTCCAGTATGTCACATTTCTTGACTTTTTAATCTTGGACTTCAGTCCAGACCAAAACGTAACAACCGTAGAGCTTAACGTATAAGCACACTCCTAATTATCAAACGGGCATTGTGAGTTTATGGCAACTCTGTCCGTGAGGGCCCCGAGTTGTGCACTTACGAGACTACTTTCACACTTAGTTTACTTCAGAATGATCTCTCCCTGTCGTAGATTGAGCCGCTGCATGCCGTTGCTAAAACTGCCTGTCGTAAACCTCATCATGAATACACTGCAGTAAGTCATTACCTAGTTGGTTGGTGGTGCAAAACAATAAAACTGCACGAAATAGCGAAAAAAATTTAGCACTGAAAAGCTTTTTTCGTCTGACACTCCACTAAAACTTATACCAAACTGTTTTACTCTTAAGTTTTACTGATTTCAAAATCGTCAGAATTGAAATAGGAAGAAATCAGTAAAACTCTATTTCTTGTACCAATAAATGTAACAGTGTATTGTAAACGTTACACAATCAGAAAACAATATAAAATGTATTTGCATTATATCATTTTTCTGCTTCCCCTTAAAGCGGGGTTCGTCTTGCGTCTGTTCCAAATCAAGTTGTAACAAAAGAGAAAAGTGATCAAATTTTGAAAGATGCAATTCAACAAAAAAATTTCTTCCCTCCGACTATTTGGACCGCGTAGTTTGCTCCAAGGTAAGTCATATCACTTCCTAACAGTCAAGGTAGGACAAAATTGGGCATAGAATTTATCTCGATCATTGCTTGCAACAATAAGGTCATTAACGTAAAAAGAGAGAAAACGTGAAATTTGATACAAAATTATAACCACTATCGTCGGAATCATCTGATCGCTATCATCACTGATCAAAGCGAAGAATGACCTTCATACAAATGAGATAGCTTTCCACCAAGCTTAGTCTATTTGTAACCAGGGACGATAGTTTTACAGCACATCCTATTAAACATGAATTCAATAAGCGAGAAGAGTTTCGGACGACTTTAGTTCGGACATTATCAATCAGAAAATTTTCCTGCCCTATTTTATCCGATATTTACATTTCGGCACGGTGTTCTCTGGTAATATTGTCCCAAATGTATACTGATAAAGGCAATAATCAGGGAATCTAGATTATAGAGTGATCGTCCTCGTAATAATCCGAACCATGGTGTTCCTATGCATGAGGTATGCCTCTGAATGTTTTGCACTGACTGGCGCACTCAAGAAAAAGATAACATCATTCGAAATGTGGACTTATCAAAGGATCCTCAAGATTACCTGGAAGGAGAAGATAACAAATGAGGCTGCACCGCATGGGACTGCGCAAGACCCAGTTACTTGACTGCATCCTCAGGAGAAAGGATCGGTTTTTGGTCACGTTGCTAGAGGTTAAGCAAGAGAAATCCTACGTGACCTCCATGAGAACAGCGGAAAGAAGGCAGAGAGAGGCCGACATCGGACAACATGGTTAAGTGATATCAAGCAGATAACAGACAGCAAGGACATCAGAGCCAGCATGGTGATGGGTGAGGACAAGCATCACTGGAAGGTCATCTATGGCGACCAACAATCGGAAACGGTAATGGGATTAGCGTGAAGACTAAGAGGTGAGAAGTTACCCAGAGGGAAGCTGGCGTCATTTGCAGGAGCCAGAAACTATTCTTCTAGTGCTTTGTACTAGTGCTTTTTCTCGTTGTGGGCTTTTAGAGTCCCCACGTGTAACTTTAAAGGTCCAACGGTACTGAATTTTAAGATATCTATAGCTATATTCTATGCTACTGAAATTGTGAAAAAATCTGGAAGCAGGGACTGTATTTCTCTAGATATGCCAGTCTGCCACGCTTACGTTTACATCGGTCAGCGTAGCATTTTCACCAATCTTGTGCTATTTTCCATTTGCCTTTCAAATATTGCTTGTTCTAACAGAAGACTGGAAATCATGGCTTACTAAAAAGCCATTCTTGAAACCAATTTGCTTTTATTTTAAAGTATACAGTAAGCAAAGAGGTAAACTTATAATTTCGTTCTAAGTTTAGTACGTTTATTGCTTAAATTGGAAATTTCACAATGAAAACTAGTCGATTATAATTCCCTTCCTGTTTAGTATTTCACTTCACAACTATTTGTCAAACTCAAAATTCGAGCAGACTAGCTTAATGTATCATCATGAAATATCTCTATCTGGTGACAGGCCCTTTATAGATATACTTTACAAAGCTACGTGTCTCTAACTCTTACGGGCTGGAAAAGGTTAGCAAAGTCTCTCGTAGGCCCAAAATCCCTCCTCCTGAGTAAAGTAGGGTTAACATGCTGTTTGTCCAAAGGTTTTAACCGTGAACAAAGAACACTTGGTTTGATCTAAAATACATTAGCGAGATTATGTGTTTACACTCTTTCCTTGTAGCTATTGAAGATGAAGGCCGGTATTTAATTTAAAAGATACATCAAGTCAGGGGTTAAACAGCTAGTTGGTTTTCTGTCAACAACAAATAGTAGTTCCCTGATCTTGACCCATTGAATCTTTAAGGCGGACAATTGGATGTTAGTCGTCGTTCATGGTACTCAAATCAGAGCGTAGCCTCTCCGAGAACGCGGTGAAATCAAGACCTGTCCATGGCTGCCCCAGAGTATATCTATACTCAGCTCCTTTTCGTATTGATTTTTCGTTCTTAGTTGTGCCCATGACACTCCCAATATCCTGCGATGACACGTGCTTTTAAACGCCGTTATCCTCTGCTTATCAGCTTTTGCTTATTTGCTTATCAATCTAACCTTTTGTTCGCTTGTCTTGTCTTGTTCTATATCATCAGTTTCTATTTAGCTACTGGTATTACCTTAGTCATCTTCGCATTCATCTTCAGTCCTAAATCCTTGCTCTTTTCATCAACGACTTCCAACAACCTGTTCAATCCTTTCCTTTATTTTGACAACAGTGCAGTATCATCTGCATAGCGTAAATCTCCTAATTGCTCTCAACTGACCTGCGTAAGAACAAACCTATGCGTTTGATGCTCACTCATTGCCTCTCGCATTGTGTTCTCTTTGTATATATTAAAAAGAGATGGAGACAAGTTACAACCCTGCCTCGCTCCCATTCGTAGGGCAAACCATTCAGTTCCACTACATTCCAATCTGACAGCGGGTTGATGATCATCATACAAAGACTTTTTAAGCTTCACAACGTGTAGTGGAAAACCCACGTTAGACATCACGGACCAAAGTTTCTTGTGCCTAATATTTGTCAAAAGCCTTTTGAATAGTCTACGAAGCACAGAAACCAATCTTTCTGCATTTCATGACATTTCTTACTAGAATTTGCAAGTTAAAAATAGTATCTCGAGTGCCACGATTGCTCATGTGCCCGTCCTCAGTGATAGTAGTCTCCTATCTTAGCTGTAGAATCATTCTACCCAGTAGAATCTGTGACATCACCTTACTGGCGTGGCTTATAAGGGATATTGAATTGTGATTCTCACATTACTGAAGATCTCCTATCTTTTTTAGCGGGGCAAACAAGGCTCTGCACTAGTCGATGTCCCTCTTTCCAATTTGCAAGATCTTGACACATAACGTGAGCATTAAGGTTACCGCAGCACCTCCTCCAGCTAGTAACACCTAAGCTAAAATATCGTTACATCCTGGGGACTTTCCACGTTTTAAGGATTTCATTGCACATTCAACTTCTCCTCTGAGCGGAGCTAAGTCCCTATCTTCTGCATGGCACAAAACTCCATTGCTATCTGTGACAGCAGGGCAGTGGCGGTTTTAGCAAATCCAGGACGTCGACGGCTCGGTCAATCTTCTCAAAACTAGCTAAGGTTCCAATCTATCAGAATAAAAAGTTTGAAATCGAACCGTCCCTGGGTTGATCTCTTCTTGTACCAGCATAAATTCTTACAGATAGTTTTGGTCGAAGGTGTATCAGACCAAAATTTCAGCACGCAATTATCTTTTACTTAATAAAGGATTAAGCAGATACCAGTAAATACGACACTTGTGTATGAAATGCTTAAAATGCTAATTCCGTTAGCTGCATCACTACTCAGGCTCCGCACAAGCGAAGGAGTTATGGCTTAGGTCTCTTTTAACTGTCAGTTGCAAAGCGTCCTGTAGCAGAAACAGTGCATGCCTCGGGATGATAAAAATATCACAAGCTTCCCAAGCGAAGAAAATCTGCGAAGTGACACGAATCTAAGACAATTTACTGTGTTTTATTAATTTTAATTGTTTTCTGAGAATCTCGCACTGTCCATGGGATAAAATCTAGGTAGTTCCAGTTGCTGACCAATGATTCACCACTACAAGGCAAAGTGTTAGGGATTATCAGAAGGACACGCGTAAAGGTGTCGATACCATCAATAAAAATAGCACTTTGCTTGATTAAATCAATTTTTTCACTCGCATGTATGTTCATTTTGCTCTGTATTCTAAATGCTATAGTTTGTCTAAGTTTTATTTCGGATCATATAACATTAGTGATCCGGATTAATGCTTCGTTTTTACATCCGCTATTTGATATTTACTTCTTGACTAGATATTTCCAGGAACCTATTATATTACTTCTGTTCCCTCTTCACTTCCACGTATTTGCTTACTAAAATTGAAGGTGTTAACGTACCTATTCACATGTAAACAAACAAAAATTTCGATTAAATTAAATGAAGTGGACGTTTTCTTATGATAGCAAGTTCTTTAAATGTCCGTTCCACGTTAACGAAGTATTTTGTTGATAGTTGAAAAGAGCATAACAATGTTTAGAAATCGGTTGGCGCGTGTCGGAAAATCGTTTTAAGGTCTAGGACCTATGTAAATATCAATGCGAATGAATGATTTAACATAGAGACTCAAGTAGATATTTTTACTTCTAACAAATATAAACCTGCACATTCAAACATCCCTTACAACCAGAACATTCAGCTCCTGCTCCCAAAAAATGGCAGGAGTTGAGCTCCAAAATGAGCAAATACGGGCATGCTCATAACTCGATAGCCAATAGATTCTTTACCAAAAACAATGAAATGTCATGCTATCTGAGGAAGACAGGACAAACTCCTACTGGTATTTTGGCACTGACTCAGTCATCTGACCATGTTCTATGGGAAGCTTTCTTCTCAGAAAAATGATGAAACATTGAGAGCTTAACATTATGATACTTATTAGACAATAAATAGATTAATTTTATAACAAATTACATGGAATCTTTTATCAAATTTTTAAATATTTTCAATGGAAGTTTTTACTCCTGCCCAGCAAGAGAAGAAGGACCTCTAGCTACGCCACAGAAATGCTTCCTCAAATTTTGACAACAATAGAAAAAATTGCTTTTCCTGGCAATGAAAACTTTGCCTGTGGCTCTACGACATTGGCTTGTCTTTCTAGCTAATAATCAGCCTCCATCAATACATTAAGCAATTTTCTCGTTTATCCTTTGATCTCTTGGCAATGCCTTAGAATCCTTCTGGTTTCGAAGGTTCTATTTAACGATACTCATTGTTAGATAAACAAGAAGAAGGTCTACAGAAATTTGGGGTAGATCATTTGGGGATAGCACTGTCTGATCCTCCTCCTTGGCAACGTGCCTGTACAGCCGAAGCCCCCAAATAGCCTCATTCTTTCTCCTCTATTCATTCATTCATTCATTCATTCATTCATCCATTCAAACTTTTATTTATTCATTCCCAGTGGAAAAGAATGAGACACTGCGGCCTTCTAAAGTCTTGAGAAAGACCTTGCAAGGAATCTATTATCAGTTGCAAACAAACTGGTAGTGGTATTGACGTAATGTTTCTTTTATCCCACCTGTTATCAAATGACAAATAAATGCAAACGACAGGTTTAGAATATTGACACTCAAATATTGGCAACTTGCTGTTTGTGCAGGAAAAGTTTTGGAGCTAACAATTGTCTGTGATAAAGACAGATCTCTGCAACAGAACTGGTGTATACGAATGTCATCTGGTTTCAAGAATTATATAGCCTCAACCCAGTTCCAGTAATCAGGAAGTTATCTCACTCGGTGTTAGAAGCTGCAACCTTTTGTACTTAAATTTAGGAGATCCTTTGAAATTCTTTCAAAAATTTCACCCCCATTATCATTTATAAACAATCCACCAGCTCCATTAGTTTAGGGAAAGTCCGGCCGCCTGATTTACACCCAATTGGTTAAAAAAACTGAAAATCAAGAACCGAATCTCTGTCAAAGAGTTCAATGGAAAGAAATCAGTACCAAATTGAAAAACATCACCAAAAGTAACAACTCGAAAGTCTTTGGGTTTTTAATAAGTTGTAAAATTATCAACCAGTTATTTATCAATCAGTATGCATTTATCTGTCTGAACAGCAATAAAATACTTTGTTACATTACTGTACTAATCAACACACGCTTCTGACTTGCTAGTAAGATGACGTCAGTTGCTGGCTAGATTACATGTTAATACTAAATTCAATGCCCCCATCAGGGACGTAGGAAGCATTTCAAACTTGGAGGGGGCACAACAGGCAAGGGGGACTTTTTCATTTATAGAACACTTTACCACGTGTTAGATTTAAGAGTGGACGAAAGGGCACTTTTTGTTTATTGCAAAATCTTAAAGGGGCACGTGTCCCTAGTGCCCCGCGTTCCTACGTCACTGGCCCCCACTAATAAAGTTTTTATGCAAGGACGCTTGATATTTTTGATGAACGCCGCTTTAAATAGTTTTACTCTTACAAATAAATGCTCCTGACAGAAAGGAAGTTTGGGGTTTTAAGAAATACGTTAGTCGTGATGGCGTTGATATTTGATGTTGATTAGAACCTTCTCCAAAGAAGAACATGAATCGACATAACATACAAAATTAACTCGTTTGGCCCTTATCACTCATCCTCACCTCCACGTTTCTTTACCCCCGTCCCTACATACATATAT
>JAAAKL020011227.1:0-13803 GCA_010016065.2 Carybdea cf. marsupialis auct. non (Linnaeus, 1758) | reverse complement strand
TGCCATTTGTCTGCGTAGTACATCCAAATAGATACCGACTGAATAGTGCCACTACTCATCCAAAACCATAATAGAACGATTGTAAATCATTTTAAGGTTTAAAAGCTTCTTTGATGATTTCATTATTACCGTAATAAAAGTTGGGCAGATACGGCGCTTATATTGTGTGTATAATATTAAAATTTCTGCACATAATAGACACAAATATATTTGATGGGAATCCAGGAAATTTTAAGGTTTTCCACGACGATTTGGGACAAATTTCAGGATCGTGCTTTCAAATGTACACAAACCAATACATACAGATCTTGTGGACACTACCGGAAATACAACCTATATATTCAGCTATAGCAAAAAACACCTATACACCATTACAAAATATACATATGAACACACTTCTGCCTTTACAAATGTGAATCACAGGTGACTGGCTGAACTGAACGTAGAGGTTTTTCCCCACTTCAAAGCCCTGACTAATAGTGTACTGATAAGCCATTTGTAACACATTTTCAAAAAATGTTCATAATACTCTCTTCAGTAAGCAGTTTTCACCATAGTAGCAGTAACACGGACAAACCTATTTCTAGTACGTCGATGTTCACAAGCATCATTACCCCATAAATAAGGAATATGATAATATATCACCTTTCTCGAGATTACAATCACTTTCAATGAATTTCCATACCCTTGGAACCCATTCGTTCAAGAAACTTGAAGTCTTAAACAATTCATCGATAGCTAATTTGAATTCCTTAGAATCCTGAAAAACAAAACAAAAAACCACATAACAGAATGGAATCAGTTTGCTACACTGTTATATGGTCTTCGTCGGGAATCAGCTTAAGACAAACAAAGCTTACAAGAGTGCAACAAAACTCGCGTTTTTCGCAAGAATACGCTATGTAAGACTATAACCTTACCTTTTGTAGAGCAAATACCCTGTTCGAGTACAACGCAATTAACAACGTAACTATTCCTAGACATGCATTTCATCCTCTATGTTGGCGCAAATAAAATCTAATCTAAGATGAGCACACTTCAACAATTACTAACTGGCCGCCTTTGAGGTTACGCCATGTGGGAAAATAAGGTTCACGTTTCGTCACCAGTGCATTCGGTGGTATAGACACTTCTATATACTGATCAACATGTTGTATTGCATTGATGACAGCAGCTTTGTTATAGTATACTTCTCAATAAGGGTTCTCGTCCTTTTCAAGGCCTAATGCTGAAAGAATTAGTATTCGTTGACGTTTTATACATAAGGATCCTCAGATACATGTTACAACATATATTTCTGCTTTAAAGCTATGACAAAAAAGCCCTCATTGGATTTGAATTGTGAATCTGGTCTACAGCAAGGGGGGGGGGGCGGGGGGCAGACAGTTAATAGGGTATCATCTATGCAACAAGTAATACATTTCAAAGGTAAAAAAACTCTTCTGAGACAGATATGTCGTTGTATTTCAACGCTCACAAATTATAGGGTTACCACACACCACTTTGTTGCCTTCGCTCTTTACGTTATACAGTGTTTAACTCAATGAAAGAAGTTTTGGTACAAGTGCGATAGGACTTCATTACTGGTTACCTTGCGTTCCAAATCAGCCAAGCCAAAAGATTCCCAGAAAACTTTGGACGCCTCTGAATAGTAGTCCGCAGCTGGAATTTAAAAACAGGTTAAAGAATGTCAGTCTGCCTGTGTGCTGTTGTCTCAAGTCATCATTATCTTTGCAGTAAGCGCAATAAATACGTTTTAAAGTTTCTGAGATCGAATACAAATTATAATGTAAAAATGGAAATGCGAGAACTGTTCTTGATTGAGAAGAAATGCCGGGCGACCACAATAACAGAATTACTGCATTTAGTAGGACCTCGTTCCTGGAGCAACGCCAGATCAAAGAGTTTGATGCAAACTGCACATTCTCGTAAAAATCTGTAGAGAAGTGGTTGGATATGAAGATCGGCTTCCCCAACGGAACACCACTCAAGGCACTCCTTGGAGTAGACATGCCATCACCATCAGCACATATTCCTAAATTATAGCAGGTACTAAGAATATGAAGACCATTTTAATGCATCTATCTAAAACCCCTCAAAAAGATAAAACGACCAAATTTAGAGAATCCAGGGCAGGGTTAGTTATTTGCAACACAACCTGAAAGAGTCTACATGGTGGACATAGTATCAAAAATCGCAATAAAAATGGGTTGCTACTCTTCGGAACCTGTACAGAACTTTACGCAATCTTCTCACATCCGACAATCTGACTGTGATTGGATAAGCTCACTGACATTGCAAACATAAGTATCTCGATAACGTCAGTGAAGTACATCAACATTGTATACACGATGTCAAGAAAAGCTAGAACTATCAGACAGGTAGAGTGGTGGACAGGCCACTGTTCAGTTGTTTCGACAATAAAACTTGTGATTCCTACTCTTGAAAGACCACATAGAACCACGGTGAAGTGTACCATCTAGCATCACTGAAGCACTTATAATTACATGACAAACTGTGTGTCAAACATACGCAAACAGACGATGATAAACACAGCGCTTTAGAAGATGGCAATTTCGATACTTCACTTTTAATTCTTAGGTATGCACACCGCAGCAACCGCGACCGGTGTGATAAAGATACTACTTACACTAATTACCTGTCGCAAAAGAAGCATAAAGTGCATCAAGACTGGTTAACCACCTTACAGAGTCAGTCGTGCAATAGAATATTTATTATCATATCCCTGGCTTAAGTCCAACGAGCACGTAGAACCTTACGTGGCCCATGAAGGGGTAATAGTACTGCAGAATTTCTATCCTTTTCTATTTTTAAAACAAAGCCTTATGACACTGTCACGGCCTTATATGAACTCAATCGTGTGGAACATTCTCTTTTTGTCTGGCGAATTAGAAAGATATTTGCACTGAAAAGACCAAAATTATGCAATTTTGGACTGGATACTTATATAGCCTTTTAAACCGAGAAATATCAATGCGGAGGGAAAGTGAGACGCCACGATTTAGAAAATGTTTGAATTATGGGTAAATACTCAATTTTCATATTGCCCTATCAGTAAGAACGTTAATGGCCAAAATTGAGAGTGTTGCCCTTTCCCAACTTCGAGATATCAGCTTTCAAAATTTTAAATCTCTCTAACAAAACCTCCTTATTTGATGATGGCCCCTAACTTCAGGATCAAAGGAAGATTAACAGAATTTTGTCCAGAGATCTTTGAAATTCAAACGCCTCTAGTTTATACACTATATACACTACAGGTCTGTTATTTTGGGAAACAGCCTATTTAGATATCTGCAGTCAAATCTCAGTATATCCAAAACGTTTGATTTGCGACGTCATCACTTTCCCTTCACATACTGATGAATACTTTGACTTTAGGCTACGTGGTCTGCCATATCGCTGATCTACATTATTGACAGTAAAGTAACTTAATATTTCCAAATATATTGCATTCCTATCCTTAGTGCGCATACATGAAGACTTAATACGTGATTTTTACACTTATCATGTGACTTAAAACATATTCACGCATTTTTGATTTCGAAACATATCATCTATGGCAGATTCGAGAGTCGAATGCAAAGGGACAGCCAAATCACGTGTTTGCAATGATTAAAATCGCTAGGAATCAGTTTTCGTTACAAAACGAAAATCTAATCCCTGGTCACATATATCATTGAGGACTTACTTTTTACAATGCCGAAGCGTTTAAGCTTTGTTTGCAATCATTTAATCAGATTAACTTTGGTAAAGAGTCGAATACGTGTCAAGTCACCCCAAATGTTAGAGAAACACCTTTACATCCCACAAGTGATCCCCGAAATGCAGGGAGATTCCCGAAATCTGTAAAAATTGTAAAAAAGTATCTTGCAGCACCAGCCACTTCTGTTCCAGGGAGAGAGTTTTGTCAAAGGCAGGAAATATATTTAATAAACAAAGCTGCGGTCTACTGCCTGTGCACCTAAACAAACTTAAAAATGTTGAACAAGAAGTTATGTAAAGATTTGAAAGTAGGTTGCTTTGATTATTCTTGCAGATTTAATGAGTCATAGTTGCCGTAATCATCTCTAAAGCCA
Organism: Carybdea cf. marsupialis auct. non (Linnaeus, 1758); assembly: GCA_010016065.2. Taxonomy (NCBI): domain Eukaryota; kingdom Metazoa; phylum Cnidaria; class Cubozoa; order Carybdeida; family Carybdeidae; genus Carybdea; species Carybdea cf. marsupialis auct. non (Linnaeus, 1758). Next base: position 9,706 of record JAAAKL020011227.1, on the reverse strand, counting down.
AAGTGTGCCTTAAACAGTAATATACCATTAACTTTAATATTGTGTTTTAAAGACAATTATATAGTATCATTATTTGAGGTTGCATTATACAGGGAAAAGTTTATTTCAATTTAATGTTCGTGTTAGCCGATTAATCGGTAAGAATACTTCACGATTAATGGACTCAGTGAAAGATCAGAGATGGACAGCCACAAATCATAGGCTTTCCTAATTGTTCAACCTTTGACGTTTGCAAGCTAGTTCCTTGAAAAACCAGATCATAAGTTGCTATTTGCTGATGATTATGCCATGGTTGCCAGATTACAGCCGAGCCTAATAGTAGAGCGAGCAAGTGCAGCAAAGCGAGCAAGTGCGACAGAGCGAGCAAGTGCGGCAGAGCGAGCACGTGCAGCAGAGCGAGCAATCGCTTACGAGCAATCGACGCACTCTATCCATGTAAGTTTAACAAACAAACAGTCCAGTAAACCCTTAAAACAGCACTCATAAACGCAACTGACTTACCAGGATAATTCTTAGGTGGATCAAAATGTCCTTGACTAAAACCGGAGAAGTTGCTGTTAAAGGACTCGTTACATAGGTCAACATTCTCAGATGCTACACTAAATCCAAATAAAAAGGAATGATTCTGTTAAAAACGGAACAATAAGAGAAGCTTTAATAACAGCAGCACAATAAACGTACGCCAGCAAAACTAAACCAGTGATGATAAGATAACACTTAAGTATTGTATCAAAGCAATGCCATACAGAATACGATACGTAACCACAGAAAACGGTAACAGATTGATGTTTGACAACAATGAAGTGATATACTATGTTTGCTCAAACAATGTTTGCGAGAAATCAAGGGAGATTAACCATTTGAGATGCTTTATATCCCTTAATGTATTACCATAAATTATCTATGGCTTCGCATCTTTTAAACAACCTCTGACATCAGACTGATACGGATAGCAACCAATGGAACTATCGATGTCTTGCTCGATTTCTAAACTCTCTGAAAAACTTTCTTACAGACTTTCCTGGTTTTAGGTGTTTACCTGACAAGCATCGAAGGATGTTCATTTTGGTAAAGAATCACTGTAATAAGGCAACTGTTACTTTGTACCAAAACAGTTTTACAATGGATCGAGATAGGCTACATGACATGTAACCTAAACCGCTAAGGGCATGTTTATACAGTACAGAATAGTTTCTATGCACAAATTGTTTACAATTATACGATGTGTGGTAATAGACCTTATCCTGAAAGCGAGGTTTTGGAGCAAAATTGGTTTGGGTAGCTTCGACTGATTAAATTAGGAGCACATAGTATACGCCAGGTAGGCTATGGTTCTACTTTCATAACGAATCACATGGGTCGCATAACAATCAGTAACGTAGAGACCGTGAAGTCTATTTCAAATCCAAAGCTATCTCATATAAAAAGATATATCGGGTAAAAACTAAGTGAAGCATATGCATCATTAGCAAGTGAATGTTTTACTAAAGTAACCCTGACTAAAAAATACTACTACAACAAAAAGGTTACAGATATCCTTTACAAATCCCAGGATAACAAAAAACGTAATCTGCCTGTCTAGTAAAACAGGAGACGTTTACATCCGGGTTAGATGGGAACCAATACTTAACAACGACGCGTAGCTTTTGGAAAAGTCCAAAACCTCTACACACCCGAAAAAAACCCTACAAAGTTCGCTAAGGTATAATAAATTCTGCTATTTTTCCTTAAAGAGCCCTTTCAGATTTCTGTATTCACCTTATAAGACGAGTTAAAATTTACATCTCAGGTACATATCTTGATTAAATCTCTCACAATAGCCCGCTGTCCACCCTTCATATAAGTATCGCAAACTGTGCCTCTGTAAAATATTTAAAATGCATCGTTTACCAGCTATACTACATCAATTTGAGTTAGCGTCTCGGCTTAGGGCAACCCCTTTCCAAGTTCATTAAATAAAATTAACACCATTCTTGAATAAATGTAACTGTTTAGTTCCTAAATGGGCGACATCATCATTTAGCTTAACTATACTTCTTATATCTATACACATATTATGCAATACACGACACATTGATTTTCCGATATTAAACAAGTATCTTCCTCTAATAGAGTCCATATATTAAATGAGAACAAGAATGAAGAAAATCATTGTGACAGGCATAGCTTAACCTTTTCGAAAAACTCAGATAACACAAATCGATGGTCGATATTGTTGTGGGGAATTTCTCTCAAGAAGAGCCTGAAGTCATCCTATTTTGATCTTGTGGTTCCTTGTCACTAACACACCCTCTGGTATCCAATTTTGTTCCTTTAAAAAACTAGAGCACGCAGTTTGGAAATTACGACAAAAAGTGAATAGAATCTTGGCCTCTTATGTATGCACCCCCAACTGCTTCAACCGAGCGAAAGCTTTGCTTAAAGAAGCCTAAGGTGGAAAACAAGCCAACGATCAAGAAATCTGGTCAAAGAATACTACACAGAAAAGTGAAAACAGCGATTGGAAAAACCACTATGAATATGGCGATAGGACCGGGCGTCATCAGCCTTGACAAGAAGGACACTATTGAAGAGTTTGGAATCATCAAGGTCACAAAGCTGACAGCAGACATTTAAGCAACTCAGTATTTGTTACTTTATCAGAAAAGCATGGTGCTACAAAGTGCGGCAGCGGACATTTAAGCAACTCAGTATTTGGTGCTTTATCAAAAACGCCTGGTGCTACAGAGTGCGAGCTCCACAGAACCATAAGTGCCATGAAACACATAACAGAAACACTTATGTGGGTTACTCTGACAAGAGTATGAAGATCAGTAAAGCATGAAATTGAAAAACAACCATTTTATATTCGTTCAGTATTTCATGTACAAGCAATACTACTATCTTTGTTGCGAGAATGTTGCCGAATAGAGCAATAGAAAAGCAGCGAGATGTATATTTTCACAATGTTTCATAGATTGAGACATACGAGATTGCAAGAGATATTACAAAACTTGGATATAGATGGCAGAGGCATCCGCATCCTGAGGAATTCGTACTTGAAGCATTCTGCTAAAGTACGATTTCAAAATAACGTTTTTAAATACTGTAGCATCAAAAGAGGAGTTCGACAGAGCTACATCTTCTCCCAGACCTAGTTAATATCTAAAGTGCAAAAATTATGAGCAGCCTGGTAACAATTGATGATTTTACAATATAAGGGTACAGCATGAATAAAATAAGATATGTTGCAGACATATGTCTGATAGCCGAAACTGATATCCAGCTAGAGAATCTACGTAAAATAGAAGAAAGTAGAGCTAAATGACTTACTATTAACTTCAAGAATGCTTTTTGCATGTCAACCAGTAGAAACAACCAAAAAATTGATTGAATCATTACAATTAACAAGGAAATGCTCAGAAAGGTTCAAAAGTCCAATTATAATGGCAGGGCTATCACATGTGATGGAAGATGCGTTTGGGAAGTTAAACGGAGAAATGGCATGTCAAACACGGTACTCCAGTAGATGTCCGAATTTCTGAAGAGCAAGGCATTCTCCTTGGATCAGGGCCGGAGAAATGGTTTTACAGGTAGGGGGAATGGGTGTGTCAAGGGTAACTATATTATATGCACAATGTTTCAGATCACACTTTGCCGGCCCTGTGGATACCAGGTTAAGACTACGCAACTGTTACATTACCCCTGTACTTAACTATACATGTGAAGTCTAGACCATTACACCGACCCTCCAGAAAAAGCAACAGAATTGTGGATGCTACGTCGAATCCGGCCGATTTCTTGGACAGAGCAAAAGACAGATGTAGAGGTTCTGAGAAGAGCAGGGTGCATCAAAACATTGTTGCTTACTATTAGAACAGGGCTGTTGCCGTTTCTGGGAAACGCAATGAGGAAAGAAGGGCTCGAAAATCTGGCACTGAGAGGACAATGTTTTAAATCACTGGAACCCATATCTTTTGTCAAGACGTCTTTGGTTATCGAAACACATCTTAAGAACTCCTCAAAACTTCATACAAAACGATCGTAAAGCTTGGTCTTGGTATTAGAGCGCTCAAAATAAATTAACACTAGCGTTGTAATACTGTAAGCAATCGTTTGTGATTCGCAAACAAAACATATTACAAATAATTTGGAAATAAAAGACATATTACCCCAACTTCTGACGCCACTCCTCTACCTGTTTCTGACGCCTTTGGAGGCCATACCACCAACTTTAGTATGATATTCGCGATGAGGATTTCACATCCATCATCCATTGCGCCATACGTACATCATGTGTCCTCTATATACATAGTAAGATACTGTCTCCATAAAATGCATTAACTTTTCACATCACGTATGGTATGATCGCAATAGACCCATCAATTGGACGAACAGATGAACTCGGAAAATAAGAAAGAACTAACCACTATCACTGAAATTCCCTCTTCAAATTCTAAGTAACCAAAATGTTGGGAGAAAAAAGGAAACACTTTAAATACACGGAAAATGTTTTAAATCAAAAGTTAGTCCCTGCCAGTTTAAGTGTTAAGGAGTATGCCCATGTTCGGAATCTTTGCACGGGATTCGTTTTAAGGTGTCAGCTGCATTGCCACAAATGAGGACGAGCTTATGAACGCACAATCAGGTACATTTCGGTGATGTCGGAACATTGACAGCAGAACGCTTCGGATGGAGGTGGGCCCACTGTTCATTAAGTAAACTACTTTCATTAGCTTTCATGATAATAACAGATTTCTGCTATTTTACGTTTAAAATTGAATTTTTAACAAATATTAGTAAATTACAATTGCCAGTAAAACAAAAAGAAAAAAGAAATAACAAGGAGAAGACTAGGAGTAGTTCTAAACAGCAGCCACTAACCTTGCACTGCTATACGAAAAACTTCTGTCCGGCAACTCCACTCGATGCTTGGGCTACAATTAAAACCAGGTAGAAATAAAATCTCCAGATAATTAATCTGTAACAACGATACACATATAAAATTTCTATCCGAATAGTCTCTAGTCAATATGCACCGAACCTAACAAATTCTGGTCTATGCACATAGCAGAAGCATGACATTCGAGTACAAAAAGTAAATGGCCTCCTACTTTAATCGTTTCACAGCTCCACATAAATAGCTTGCATTCAGTCTAAATTAAGTGTAAAGTAAAAGTAGATTTTGCAACAGGTAGATTGATTTACGACTTAAGATCAGGTTGAAAGAACGGTCACTTGCACTTTACTGTATTCTTTTCCCCACAATTTTACTTGAAACCCAACCAATATTTAATGATTCAATTGCACAGAACGGCTAGAATGTGTTTTGAAAACCGTTCCTAGTTTTCACAACCCTCTTTTAAACCTCTGGTTCTCCATATCTTAAAATATTCGATTCTTACTCATACAATACAATTAACTTTAATAGATTTGAAAGCGGCAGCTCGTAGAATGTACTTTCACATAGTTTAAAGAGTGCAATGCTCTTTCTTGAATCTGAAGAACCTTTGAGAAACGTGTCAGAGTGGCAGTCAAACAACTTTTTTTGTCGTACGCCGCAGAGGTTTAAGGATACAACCGCGTAATATGTGTCAGTCGTCATAAGCAAAAACAGGGCCAGTGACCAACGAAACCAGATACCGTCTTGCACACAAACATTGAAAAGTCAAAAATAAATTCCAATTTCTGTCACGGTTCTCTTTTGCTCATTTTCTAAATTTTTCCTGTCTGGCATGTTTTCCTTCTGTTAACGATAAATCTTCACTTCAGTCTTTACAAATTGAAAAGGCTATACAAATATGTGTCATAAGCCTGATCTCACAGGAAGTGTACACTCCATAATTATATCACTATAAACCCAAATGAAAGACAACATCAAAACCCGAAAAAACTTCGCATATGTAATAACTTGTTAATTTGTTGTCACGATTTTGCAAAAAACGTCATGTCATATTCCGCTATCTTTGGTAAAACCAGATTTCGTACTTACATGAGAAAGTGATTTCCATTGATTCTGGTCTTTTGTTGTCGTGTTTAGTTGGTTTAAGTCTAGCTGAGACCAAGTATAAACATTGTCGCACCAGCGATTGTATGGCCTTCCTCGTTTTCTTTTTACTTCCACCATACCCTCAAGACATATCTTAGATAAAACGGAGCCTAGCTTACTAATTAGGGAGCTATGAAGTAAATAACGGGCAGGCAAAAAGGTCTGAAGGAAGGCTCTAATAAGCCAGGATTCTTTATTATATTATCATTTTAGTACCACAAAGCTGCTTCTATGGTTTCTTAGAAAGGGAGAGTTAAAGAAATGGAAACAAAGTACTTAAGCAGACTTTGTGTGCAACAGCTTTTCGAAATAGTGGTTGATACATCACTTCATTTCAAATGCAGCATTTTACAAGCAAAAAGAAAGCAGCAGGAGGCTTGTTTACTATCTTCATCATAGATAATTGGTAAAATGTATTTGATATAAATATTTGAATTATTTTTTGCAATTGCCATCAACACTTATGTGAACATTGCAATGATCAAACTGCAAAAGTTCAAAAGTATAAATCACTTATTTAACCAAACAGTGTTTAACTCCTGCTTCTCATTTCCTAATGTTCAACCTGAAAAGGTTTCTTAAAGATGTTGGGTGTACTAAGCTGTATTAGTACGACTTGGCTAAATTCCTGGAGCCAAAAGGTACACTGGTTAGTTTATACTTGGTATAATATGTAAACAATAGAGAAGACATACTTTACTAACCCCAAATACTATATTACTAAGACCCCTCATATACGGTTTCAAGTCTCAGAAAAAGAAAATAGGCCTCTCTGTTATTTGCCTCAGTATACTTGCAATTAAACCGAATCTCTTCCCCTGTTGAAACAGAATCTACAATCAAAGACTCTTTTATTCAGGTTCTTTGTTAAGAAACGAACTCGAAAACTTTTGAATTTGAAAGCTTCAATGACCTACCAAAATATTTTGAATGAGAAAAATAGTCGGTATATACATATTCCATCACAGTGAAGGTTTTCTTTTAAGGTATTCACAGCTGTCACAATGTGCTTTTATAGGAATTTTATTATCAATACCTCTGATTGCTCATTTTATCCATTTCCATCGTTATACATGGTTCGCTAATAAAACCTTCACTGCTTTCCAATTTAATATTACGTCACAGTTTGGACGAAATGTAAGTGTATTTTGCTATTGTCCTAAGGTAAATAAAATGACGAGTTCTTTGCTGGGAAAATACGCTTCAATAAAAATTTGGAGGGGCCTTGGTCGTTTTAGCTTAGGGGAGCTAATTTATGGTAGACCTAGTTTTTAGGGAGGGGGCATTTAACCCCCATAGACACTACGGCCGCTCTTTCTTCATAACAGATTTTTTCTTTTTGAAGCGACTTTGCGTTGTTCTTTTCAGTTGAATGTACCGTAAATATCAAACCTGTTGGGTTACATTTACTTTATGGTGAACATTTCTCGTAATCAGATAAGCAAAAGTACATGCAGAAAATTTCGATGACTTTTCAACAAATTTTACAGAGGTCACTAACGGTGACCGTTTGTTCCGGCAACGTTAACCAAGGGTGTTCTCAACCTCTCAGTGAAGCCCGAAACTACCCCTAACAACCAACATATATTGTTGATTGATGAGTATCTGATTCAGTACTTACAAGCTGATTAATAAACTGAGCTTGGTTCGATGTTGAATTTAGCTTTATGGCATACACGACCCTTTGTAAAATACGTAAGAATCATTATGTCTCGAGTAAGTACTCTTTGTAAAAAAATTTAAAAGTTTCTTGTCATGAATGGAGTATTAAAGCACAGGTTTTAAATGACTGTGGCTAAAAATAAGTGCATCAACTAAATACAAAATTGCCCTCATTGGAGCAAACACTACCTTCACTGGCTCAGACCATGCCCGTGTACGATCGTCAACTAAAGGGGCATCTGGAAAAACAAAAACGTGAGAAGATCCGGTTATTGCTATATCAATAGTATGGATGGTAACTACTGCATTTATTGTAGAATGTGAAGTTATTGACGTGAAGGGGACTGCAGTTACTTGTTAATTGCATTTAATACATTTGACTTTCAACGTATTACATTGACGCTTACAGCTTTCACGTTGAAATGAGTATCAGCCGTGTTATTACTAAGAGGCCAAACCATTCGAAGGAAGAAACATGCCTTTCCCAAGAGAAAAACGCAGTAGTAAAAGGGTGAGGGGCAATATATCTTACTAAGCTTGGTATGCGTCTTACTACCCGGGTGGAATCCAAACTATTTTTTATGCATTTGCAATCGACCATGTACTCTCGGTTAAAGTTACTTTATAAACTAGATGTGTTGTTTTCTTTAAATGTATCGTATCCAGGGCACAGTAGGGGATGACACGTGATTGTTAGTTTTAGATATGCAGAAACATTTCTGTTGCGATCTGCGGTTGGAGATAGGAAAGTGACTCATATAAACGACCAGTCGTTTCTCTTGAATGGAAATAATTCATTAGACTTTGGTAAAGATGAGAGGAACCCAAGTTCTGACGTAGTTAAGATTGATCAGTTTAGTCTTATAGCCAAGCTTACAAAATATCTGTTAGATTACAAAATGTTTAAATAAGAATAGAAACATCAGTATCAATTGGAAAGAAATAAAGGGCGGAGGAGGGGGTCATACTTTAAAATGTGAAAGCGAACCTCGTTCCTGTGTGTACTGTGTATACCTACTGTGTATAGGATTATTTAGTTGAGGCCGATAGTCAACTATCAGATCGCGATGTTTATCAACTGTGTAGTGTTAATCCTACGAACGAACTCCAGGGGGGGTATTAACAAGCTCTTAGATCGTATTAAGGAGCGAGGAGACATAAGTTTAGATACTACTAAATATTTCAAGGTTAAGGACCCTAGGTTAGGCAGGTTTTATCTTCTTCCTAAAATTCATAAGAAACTGGTAGGAGTACCAGGTCGTCCCGTGGCTTCTAACTCGTCATATTATACTGTAGCTATTTCAGAGTTTTTAGACTTTCACCTACAGCCATTAGCTAGAGGAATTGATTCTTACGTACAGGACACATCCGACTTTCTAAGAAAACTGGGTGATCTGTCGGCAAATATTTAGAGCGATGCTATATTTTGTACAATTGACGTGGTTGCTTTATACCCTAGCATAACCCACGACGAGGTGCTAGTTGCATTAAGAAAAGCTCTCGATAGTAGAATCGATAAGTCTGTAAGCACACAAACGCTTTGTGAACTCGCAGGCTTTGTTTTACGTAACAATTTTTTCGAGTTTAACGGTGCTATTTACAAACAGTTAAGGGGGACAGCGATAGGTACAAAATTCGCTCCTTCTTATCCTATTTTATTTCTCGCTGACTTTGAAAAGCAGGCTTTAGAGGGGTATCCGTACCAGCCCTTATGCTGGGGCCGCTATATTGATGACATTTTATGGTTTGGGAGCACGGGGAGGACAGACTTAAGGGGTTTTATAACTATCTTCAGACATTACATGAATCCATTAAGTTTACGTACTCGTTTTCAAATAAGGAAATTGACTTTCTAGATGTAAAAGTAGTCAGGAAAAATGGCAGAATTACTACCGACTTGCATGTAAAACCGACGGATAGTCACCAGTATCTGCATTTCAAGTCATGCCACACCTTCCATACAAAAAAGGCAATCCCTTATGGACAGGCCCTTAGACTGCGTAAAATTTGCTCTGA
>JAAAKL020011226.1:0-13805 GCA_010016065.2 Carybdea cf. marsupialis auct. non (Linnaeus, 1758) | reverse complement strand
TTATCGTGTTCACCCTGATCAAGGCCGAAGCCACTTCTAGGAACGGGTTACTGTTCCTTTTCGGATGACAATCTATTCATGCTTACTTTTTATTCTACTTTTCATGCTATTTTATGCTTGCTATTCTTGATATCCATGCATGTAGTCCTCCCTCTGTCCTATCTCTCGAAACATACTTTCCCACTTCACAATAGCAGATGACAGAGCACAGTACCTCCGGGATCGTGGCAGGCAGCTCAGGGTCAGTTCGAGCTCACGACCCTCGGAGTGTTAGTCGGACACTCTACCACTATGCCACTACTGTGTCACTGTGTTATTTTAACCCATCGATGATTTCATTGTTTAAAAGTTCAAAATTGTTATAACAGCATTGATATCTCCTTGATTGTAACGATGGCCTACATTCGTCACATATCCTACCGGCACAACCTTCACAATTTCTCATCTGACATCATGCTCTCCCTACACGCGTAGATATTCAGTGATGAAGATCCTAGCTCATGCATTTTTCTGTCGGTTAAGAGGCGATTGCAAATGGCTTAGTGACTATTGTGGTACCTTGATAGTGTGATTATCCATTTCCAGACCTTATATGTTTGAAGCATGAAACTTTTTGATTGTTACATTTTACAACAGCTACGTCAACAGGTGGCGACATTTTGATAAAAAAACTACATACACTGGAAAGTTTTTTGCAAAATACAACTAAACCTGGCTTTTTTCAGGATTAACTTGTCCATTCAAGTTTGTCATTTTTGAATGTGGAGCCAGATAAAACTATATTCTGGCATCCCGAATAATAGGAGGCTCGAAAATGGGTGTGTATATTTCCAGATGAAAAATGATAGGGGTGGGTTCAATGTTTCTCTCGATATTTTTAAAACCTGATTCAATTATGACGTAATAGAAGTAAAGCCGATGTAGTGTTTAAACGGACATATGTTGTGTTGCGAAACTAAAACGACTCATCAAATGGTAAAAGTGTTTTCATTAGCACTTGTTTCCAACATTACAGGGTGGTTTTTCTGCGATCAGCTTAACCACTAAAAGGTGTAGATAGAAAGTGTTTCGAATTCAAATAAAGGGGTTCCTGGAACAAGAAAGTCTTTGGTCGAATTTTTCAATGATCGTGTGGAGCCGATTATTCTAGGCATCAGAGTAATACTTTTGTCTGTAAACTGATTTACATTAACTATTGAATTTCATCACAAATTATTAGAAGCTAACTTAACTGAAAATGACACATAACTTTGCTCAAACGTTGTTTCGACAGGAGGTCAACGATGATCCTACTACACAAAACATCATATTTAGTACACATTTTTAAAAAAAAGAATTACATGAATCGGCCCAAGTCTTACGATTAATAATGATTCTTCAAAAATGAGTACTTAAATACTCTTACGTGATTCTCAAATTTCTCTTGAATAAAGAATAGTGTTTTATGGAGCGGAGCAGGAAAATAATTGCTTACAAGGTTAAAATCTTATATTTTTCAGTGTTTAATTTCACGATTCTTCTATTTAGTCTTTTGTCATATTTTCTTTCATCAAATAAATCAAATTCATGCGAATCGCATCATTTTTTAAAATTTTTGACTACATATGAGCCTCAGGGTGATTCTTAAATTTTCTAAAATTTTGACAAATTTGAGCCTCGTGGTTCTTATAAAAGCTGTAGAATTCGAAACTAAACTTTCTTTACCATTTTGCAATAAAGATAGTACTCAAAATATGTAACCTCAACACCGACGACGTCCGCCGGAAAAAAGTTCAACGATGGGGCGTTCCAATTGTTTTCCTTATCAGAACGATGCAAGATAAAAGCTTGAGCAGTATAGTTCTAAGCCCCCTATTAATCAGGGCACAAGAACTTTGTCCCTTTGACCCCAATTTCTGCCACCAATAACAGTGGTTATCTTGTACACATTCGATATAGATTACTCGTGTGGAAGAGAACGATTATAAAAGTTCAGCTTTTATCTAAGTTCCATAAAAAGTCTGATTTATCATTTTGCATATAAACGATATCAAGGCATTGGGTACTTAGAACCTCCTTGCTTACGGCAACCACGATGTCCTGAAATCTGGCTACGTTCTCCGTATTATTAAGTCCACTTAATTTATACGGATGAATATAAGTCAAGTCTCGCTTGTACACCTTCCATGCGGCACCCCCTTCTAAATAATCTCTCTCGTTACCAAATATATCCGGTAAGTACACGCCGTTGATGACTTGAAGTCGTCTGCGATCTTCGAGGAAAAATAATATCATCGGAACGGCAACTTCTAAAAACACTAACTTCTTGTAAAAGGTATCAGAAAGCCATACGAATGTATCCGTGTATTTCCTTGGAATATAAAAGATGTCTGACCAACAGTTCATACAAATTTTCTTGCCTTTCGTGTTTGCAAAGTACGTTGCCATCAGTTTAGAGCGACGGCTTGCCTCGACGATATGAAATGCTGCTGAACAGCGTTCCGCAGTTTTCGCTCGTTTCCACCAGCGATTAGGAGCCGGCTTATCGACTGGGTTTGAATTCTCTAAACTGGGGTAACAACCTGTCCATAATTTCCCTTTATCTAGGCTCAAAAAGTTCCACCAATTTATGATCATATCATCATTAAGAAATAGATACCCTTTGTAACCCGGGTTTCTCTTGATTGCCACAGAGAGGCAGCGGTAAGTATAGTACCCAGTCTCCCCTTTCGGATAATTTAACCTTATTACTTTATACTTCTTACTTCTTATTGGTCCACATACTGCATAATTTGGAAAAACGTCTCCATAGTAATCAATAAGCACTGGAATATTCTCGTAAAACGCATGATTAAAATTTATCACCAGGAAGATATCATTCAGGGTCCCAATTAAGTGAGATTTGCACTTGTCACCTTTCGCCTTGTATGTTTCCGTGTTCGAGTCTTCCTGAATGACCTTCTGCGAATGTGAATTGGCTTTGACTGAAAGTGGTCGAATAATCTGAATCTCGTGGGTTTTTGCGACCCCTGACAAATCTTGTCCTGTTCCCAGTAAGTACACTGTAAGGAAATCGGAAAGAAAATACACACTTTAATAATACAAATTACAAAAATACTGAATGCATAAAAGACCGCAATTCAGTTCCGGCTGTTGGCAAACCTAGACCACGAAACTAACTGCAAAACTTGCGAAAATTCCTTGCTACTGGCCTTGTAAGCTCTTTAAAGCAGGCCTAACACTATACGGCTGCGTGCGATACTATGTCATATCGTAGGGTATCGTGTCAGGGTATCTACGATTGACACTTATCGTAGGGTTTTGAACAAATTCAGCCGATCGTGGTACATCAGAACGATCACAAACAAGATAAAGCTGCGCAAAACCACAAATGAACTCCCTTAATTACTGCTTTGGTTACATTTGAAGGACCACTATGATCACTGACAGGTTCACTTCTTTGAATTAATCAGAAGTTGAAGACTTTTACTTCTCGTGAGGATAAACATGTAAAAGGATAAACATCGAAAGGTCATTATCAGTTCTTCATATGCAATGTGCAATATGCAATTCATATGAGTTTCTAAACTCAGGAAATGTTTGGAAGGCGGAGGGATGATGTGGAGGAGTAGTAATAGAACCCAGATATAACCTTGCAGGGTGTGTTAGGGTCCACCCCGAGAAACATTGAGCTTGCTTTACTGCTGGTTTTAAGCTATTTCCTGACAATCACTACATCCTGAAAACCAAAAGCCTCCTCTAATCCAACTTTTAGTATAGCGCAACAGGAGGAGCATGACACCATACCCCCTTGATACGCCACTGTTCATAGACTTCAGTGTTTTGACAACTGCCTTAATTCCACTGAGATATTGCCCCTATCTTATATAGCTTTTAAATTTTCATAGGCTATACCTAGCGTAAAGGAATTGTTGCATTCTCCTGCATTTCAGCAGTAACTCCACGATGATACAATGTCGGGTGTACTACCCTCAAAACTCAAAGAACATCGATCATATCGCCACTCGTGTACCCAACGCTCCATCTCTTTGAAAACGATAAACAGAAACCGTCATAAATTATTGTTTTCATGATCAATGGAAGGCGTTCTTATCGAGTTACGCAGCTTCAGTGCTACGATTGATTACGAATCACACAAAATCTTGAACATGTTCAAAACCCTGCGATAGGCTACGATAGACTGCGACAAGCTACGATAGGACTGCAACCAATCGTAACCCCCTCACAATACACTATAGTCTAGAATACCCTAAAACAGTCTACGATACCTTAAGATTGTTTGTGTCTACGACATCGCATCGTAGGAAATCGTAAAGTATGAGGCCCAATTGAGTTTTGAAAATCTACTCCAGACGAATGGGGCGAGGCAGCACAACATTGCAAATGAATTTGATGCAAGAGAACTTGGGCGCAGTTCCGTTCAATTTACTATAACCATTTGAAATTTGCCCTTTTGTTTACTTTCATGTACTCAGGAAGAAAAGGATGAGACTTCATCCTGAATATGCCCTTGAATATAAATCCTCGGAGTCGTACATATTTTCGGTGCCCAAACGCTGGAATGCGTGAAGTGTAAACACTGCTTCCTACAACCATGTAAACTCTTGAACGTGACAGTATTTGAAATCAAACATTAAATATCAGTACAGATAACTGACAATGAAATTTGGGGGCTGCAGTTGGGCCATACCTCCAATCACTATTTAGGCTTAAACTGTTGACTTGCTTTAGCAAATTCTATTTTATGATAAACTTTAGTCCTGATACTAAGATAAATAGGAACCCCACCAATACATTGCAAAATCTTCAAAATAAACATGGGAAATAGATTAAAGTTCTGCATAAATCCAAATTTGGGGCATCAGCAGTTGTCCACAATATTGTGAATACTACTTTGAAGATGAATTACCTAATACTCAAACCATGAATAACATCAGTGAGCCATGATTAAACGTGAATTCGAACTTTAAAACAGCTACAAGATGGCAAACAGTCGACAAGGGCGTGTCTATAAATTTAGATCACGTATGACAGCTAATGTCTCTTACAAATCAATGGCAATATTGCTTATTTCACATTGTGGTATCTCCAATCTCAAGAAACCACATGCATTGATCAAAAGGTAAAAAACTAACCATCATGTCAAGTCATTGGATGCCATAAATTGATCTAAATTAAGTCTATTGGATATGCAACCAGATCATGAACACTCGTGTCTGTACAAAAATGTATTGAAGGGGAAGTATGTGGCAACTTTGATAACCATTTTGAAACGAGTAAGACCACTGTCTCTGGGACTGTGCATTTTTAACCCAAAAGCACAAAATACACAATTCTACCCAATGAATAATAACAACAAACCCAACTTGTACTTAAGTATCACACACATATACACGTTGAAGTTTTGTTTAATGAGCAATATTAGTCTATTAACCATTTGTTTACATATATAGTTAGCTGGTATATCACCGTTATGAAAATGAAAATTCACAAAAAATGAAAAGAAAATCAATAGATGAATGAACATGTGATATCCTATGACTGTTTCATTTCTTTACTATCAATTTAGCTTGCAGCCATGGAGTAGAATTCAGAATCATGTTTGGAGACATATTAGAAGAAAACGAAAATGTTACCACTTATATTCAAACCTGGGATTCACCAAACGTAAATGAAGTTTAGAACCTTTAGCACCCAGATGCTAAATGACATCATAATGTTATTACTGTCCTTGGGGAATAAGTTGTTGTAGGAAGTTTTGCTCCAAGTACTATTTGCACCTGGTGTGTGAACGGGAGCTTTTCAAAAGCACTAGACTGAGTAAACATGGCACTTTTGTGTCATTTTAAATTTGGTCCTGGAATTAATGCATTTTCATAGCTTCTATCTCTAGTGTAATATAAATCAGACAGTGAAACTTAAATGGAAGTAGAACTGTCTGGCCATTTAGTTTCTAAAACCCCCAGGAAACAAACAAACACACCCTTATTTTCAAGTAAAAAAAATTTTTTATGCATACAAAAAGTCTATCTTTGCTATATTTTACTCTAACGGTTTTGAATAAATTATTAGTGCTACAGAACTTTAGAATTCCAGAGATGACAGGTATTATGATCATCTCTGGAATTCTAGAGGAATTCTACCTGTCATCTCTGGAATTCTACCAGTTTTCTATACTCAAGTGTCATTTTCTTTCCTGTCCCTTTGATGTTCAAACATATCCTTGACAAGGCTCTGTCCTGCCATGTTGCCAATACTTCCTAAATCACTGCATCTTATACACATCCGCAAAACGTCTCTTGAAATAACATAATAAACTTTGTTTTCATTTCTTTCAGGCAACTTTCAGCTAAAAAACCCTTCATGTTTGTGAAAAAGCACTCAGCAAGACTAATTTTCATTTTCAGGTGGGTGGACCATTTAGCTACCTTCTTCAACCTCTCAGTTGTTAATGTTAACATCTACTTTAAAATGAGATCAGATAAACTAGAGTGAGGCAAATGTAGCCTGATAATAAGGGTAGTCAGACAGTCTCCAGCAGATCCATTCCATAAGACACTTTCTTAAAAAATTTCTTAGAATAAGACACTATTATTTTATAATGAAGTTGTTGTTCAACCAGATACCTCCTTAGCAGTGGACAATTTTGTAACATGTAGTTTACAACAGGTCTGTTAACGATTTACCAGTTATATTCCCTTGTGCATGCACAAGGATGGTCTATTTTTCATGGAAATGATGATAAAGGAATCTATATTGAAATAGAAACAGGTTCTTATTGAAATTGTGTTACTTCAAGTCACAGTGGGATTTCTATTTAATTCAGGTGAAAGCTACTTTTTCTATGATAAACCCAGAAGAAGCTCTAAATTACAGTTGTTTTGCTTAAAGTTCTCTGCACTCACATGTACTAAGGTGTACAGTCCCTATATCTACATTATACACTATGCTCCAGTAAAAAGTCCTATGTACATGGGAACAACCCATGGGCAGATCCAGCGGGTAGCGAAAGTTGCTAAAGCCACTTTCAGATTTCACCACAACACCATTGACTTAAGAGGCCCCTGTTTTCGCTGAGCAATACTCAACATTGTGTTTTTTACAACCTGTTGTCGTTTCTGCAACTTGCCATTTACACAAGTGCTATTATTAATGTCCAATCAGAATGTCTTACATCGTACTGTGAGATCTATAATCTGAGGGTATTTAAGAAATTGAAAAAAGCGCAGGAGCCACCCTCGTCCAGCTTTTAAGCATAGAAATCAACTCTTAGACCAATAAGCATCTTTCTTTCTTCCCTGAGAGACACGGTCAGCAACCAAAGTACTTCAAAATCTGTCTTTGAACCAATCATAATCGTTTAATAAGCCACTAAGTTTTAGCACATGCCACTTTTATGAGTATCACAATCTGAATGAAAGATTTGAGCCTATTCAATCTGTAGCATAAATGCCACAACATGTAACGGCATGTCATGACATAAAGCAATTCAAATCTGCAAAATCTGCTTTTTGGGCGCAAGTTGACAGGAATTCACCTATTCGCTTAGCAGTTATTTGGGGGGAGCAAGCTTCACTATTTGATATTTGTCTTTTTGTGCTCTGAAATTATAATAATATATTTGAGAACATTTTAATAATTATCCGCTTATTTAAAAGTGAGGACCTTAAACCAATTCAGCCTGGTTTTCTCATACACTATCCTGGTAAACAGCGAGAGGCCATAGTCATGGGGAGTGCATATATCATAATCATGATCTATTACGATGATCAACCTAGTTATCTTCTGTCATACAAGAAGAAAGTAAGGTTGATCAATACACCTGCAGATTAAACTACCTTTCTAAGTTTTCCTCTGATTGGGCATGGTCCTGGAGGCAATGCCAAGGGATACAGCCATGCTTGGTCATTCATCTGCTTGCAAGCCACTGTCATATTTTAGACTAAATCTGCCCCTGCCACCCTAGTACAGCGTTGCATATAACATTCAAAGTACAGCATCATACACCCTTCAACAGTTCATATGACTTAGTTTCAAAACATATTAACAACTTATGCTCAGAGTTTGAAATTACATTAATGATTTAGATTGCTGACACAAAAGAATAATTAAGCTGGTCTCAATAAAGCACACTCTGCTTAAACTCGTCATATTTCCATATGATCATTTTGGTAAGAAAACAGGACAACCACAAAACAACTTTTAAAACAACACTAAAGATGTAATTTTTCTCTTTGAATGGCCACTTACAGAAAAGTAAAATGTTCAAGAATTAGGTATAACACATTGGGAAAGTTAGCAATTTTGGCTTGTGTAAGAGGTTGAGGAAGTTTTAAGGAAAAAATGAATCAGAACTGTTATGAAACCCAGCCACTCAGAAGAATAAAAGATGCAAAAATTTCCTCAAGATCAGTAGTTGGTACTAAGAATGAGAGATGGAATAAAATTTTCTGGGAAGAGAATTTCCAAAAATAAACAATTAGAGGAGAGGATGGGTTATTCTGGATGTGAGAGAAATATGTAAGGGGTAGTATACAGGAATTAAAAGTTCAAATGAGGCAGTAAGAACTTGCAGAAACAGTTGCAAAGTGTTTCAAGTAGGAACCACATTAGTTAAAGATTGCTTCCAATGAAATGAAACAAGCAGCAATCCTAGAAAGCAAGGAGGAACAACTCCATACCCTCCTTCAGTAGATAGGAAATGCAGGATGAAATAGTAAGTTCGCTAAACATGACAAGCTTTTTGGCTAACTAGTTTTGGCGTGTTCATCTTCTTTACAGCCTTTTATTAACTGAATTGCACTTACAAATTTATACATTCAAAATAGGAATAATCTGTACGATAAAAGCTTAACAGTAGAGTAACACAACACCGACAAACTTTAACAAGAATATACTCAATTTGAGTCCATTATACTGAGGTTGAGGTATGTATTCAAAAAAACAAGTGGGACCGGGGGCATTTACCTCCCAATCCTTTGGTACACAGCTCACCTCCACCAGTACCGGTACTTTGTCTCGTAAGGCACTGTGAAGCGTTCCACGGTGAGTAACTCATGGAGAAGTACGTACAAGGCCATTTATCCGACTTTTTGAAGTTTTTCACCTAAATCACGGTTCGGATTGACGGATAGTTCTCCGAGAGCACAATTGAAAAAATGTTGAAAAGAAATCGCGATCGAATCCAATCTTCCACCTGACGGGTTGCAGCAAAAAATTCGAATGCGCTCGAAATTTTCGCGACCCACTAATTTTCAAATAATTTTGGGTCAATTTTGAGTTAAGTCGAACCTGCTCAAGTCTTACATTAATACTTAAGAACTACGATATGCTGCCATATTTGGGACATATTTGATCATCAACCCATCATCACTCTTTCCTCAAAACTGTTTTAAAACAACTTGATTCTTAGAAGGCGTTCCAGCTCCGCCTCACAAAAACAAACTTTATTCTAAGTATATAGGCCTAAAATACTTCATCCTGTTTCAATCTCCTATGATTCAGAGATTATCTAAACGAGGGACAATCTTCCCTGACACCAAACGCAATAAAATAAGCTTGTATTGCAATGTAAGCAAATCAATATATTCGCTTACCTGTTAAAATGACAATCAAAGCCAGACCAAAACATACAGCAGAGCGACAGTTTATGAATCCTGCAGGAGGCAATCTATTTTGGCCATGATAACGACCAACTGCGTGAGAAGTCTCAAGAAACGTCTTTCCATGATCTCTCCATACAACGCTATGCATATTGCCTTAAATACCTTTCTGTTGGAGGCGAGTTATATTACGGTACTCCTCCATGTTCTCGCCTTCCTAGCAGCCGTCAACATAGTTTGATAGGAATTTACACCACAGGGAACCACGGCTAGCAAACCCAAGAGACTGCCAATTCATAGAAATCAGTGTGTTGTCACTGTTCTTATTCGGTGGTCAAATCATTTTCAAGAATTCCTCTTTTGAGATCAAACAGCGACTCGCTGACTATATATTTTGGGGCTTTTCATATTTATTTATTTACAAGATTCGCCTAGAAAAGGAATCACATAACTAAGTAATGGCACTAAATTACAATATAATCTTACAAAGAATACCGGGGATAATTCTCAGAGAATTATCTTCGGAAAATAGTTCAGTCAAATCTTGCCCAAAAATGGTTAGACTGGAAAAAATCGATGTAAAGAAAATTTTGGTACCATAAGAAGCGCAATTTTATGCTGAATAACATATCAAAACCCCACCTTACCCAAACTTGAGGGCAAATTTTAATGGTCAATTGAGTACGAAAGTCTAAAATCTAAATTTAGGCCCTGTAAAACAAATATTTGTGTAATACTTTATGTTAAAATGTATTGTAGGGAATCGGTACTTGCGGTGTCTCTGCGTTTGATGGTTATGTTTATTGCCAAGGGTATTTAGTGAACTAGATTTGCAAAATCTGTGTTGATAGGTAGATTTTACAGACCAATATTGGGCACGTTGATTAACACAGTCTCTGTAGTTTCTGTACTCCCTCCCCCCGAGAGCTTATGCCTCCCTCGGGGAAGTCTCTCTGCTTATCAGGTGGTATGATGAGGGATTGCGAGGTCAGAAAGCTAAATTGTTCTTCGTAGGTGATCCCAGCCAGCGAGACGAAGATTGTAAACGGTCCTTTTGTTGCTTTTATGGAACTTCGCATCTGATCAAGAATCGAAGGACAATAAGTTATGATCTGAAGAAAGATCCATAGTCTTAGGTAGCATGTAAAAAAGATTGCAGATATCATCTGGCGAGGTAGTCAAAGCAAGATCGGATTTGGCCTAAAATCTAACCGTGGCTTGCAAGCAGGTGAATGACCAAGCATGACTGTGGCCCTGGGCATTGCCTCCAGGACCATGCCCAATCAGAGGAAAACTTAAAAAGGTAGTTTAATCTGCAGGTGTATTGATCAACCTTACTTTCTTCTTGTATGACAGAAGATAACTAGGTTGATCAACGTAATAGATCACGATTATGATATATGCGCTCCACATGACCATGGCCGCTCGTCGTTTACCAGGATAGTGTATGAGAAAACCAGGCTGCATTGGCACCAAGGTCCTCACTTTTAAATAAGCGGATAATTATTAAAATGTTCTCAAATAAATTATTATAATATCAGAGCACAAAAAGACAAATATCAAATAGTGAAGCTTGTTCCCCCCAAGAAACTGTGAAGCGAAAAGGTGAATTCAACTCGCGCCCGAAAAGCAGACTTTGCCCCTCTCCATGTGGAAGTTTGGCACCTCCCTTCTCCTCAACAAAAGATGATGGTCTGCCTAGGTGCCTGTAGTGTTGTTATTATGAAAAGTGATTGACGAAATGCTTTAATTTTAAAACAAAACAAATGAAGTATCTTGAATAAGCTTTCCCTGACTCAGTAGTAGGAAACTTCCTATCAATGCTGAAATAATCGAATTTTTTTCCAACAGTTTGTCGGCTTGGTCCAACAAAGACTTGTAGGAAAAGAATTTGTTTGTTGGAGATTGAAGAAGTCGAAGACCAACTCCCTAAATTTGGAGAATCCAGACCAATAGTGTGATGCCTGTAATGTCAGATAATAGAAAAGAATTCCATGTCTACATCTACAGCCCATTACAGCTCGTTACTGACAGAACACCGAGTGCTTTTGAAAGTTACCGAAGAATTTTAGAATAAATCTATGTTTTTCAATATTTATCACTAACAAGTTTGAAGAGAGTCTAGAGAAATAAGAAGATTTCTCCACCGGGATTTGAACTCGGCATCGTAGAAAATATAGCGTGCTGAGCTATGGTGATCGATGTTAGCATAATTCACTTTTCTCTAGTCGTCACATTTTTTTTGTTCTCTGCCCTTCGGCAGGTCTGTGTCATCCACTTTCTCCAAGCAGTCCTGTCTTCTTCCATTCTTTTCAGTACTATGTAGCTTCCCTTTGTTAACGTCTCCAATGTTCCCATTCCTTATCTCTCTCTTAGTCTCTGTCCTTCCATTCTTCATTTAATTACTTCTTTCAGCTGTCTTCCTCCTCTTAGAAAATGCCCAATCCAGTTTTTCTTTCTCCTTGATATGGCAGCAACGAGTTCTCTTCTTTCACAAACCTCTTGCAACGCCTCTTCATTTGTTTTCTTGTCTCTCCAGTTGATCTTCATCATTCGTCTCCAAATCCACATTTCAATACATTTACTCCTTTAGTATCCTCTTTTCTCAATGTCGAGGTTTCTGCCCCGTACATCGCCACATGAACTCCAACTCATTCACTAGTGGAAATCGACATCCAGACGTCTATTATCACTGCTCTTTAATCACTAGTAAGAAGTTGGAAATATGCATTCAGTGAAGAATTGAGAAGAGAAATTGAAACTGACCAATAACATTTACTCACAAGTAGAATTTTTTATTTCGTATTATTTGTTGCAGTTGGTTGTGGCTCGGACCAACTTCATAAAACAGCAACAACTCCGCCTCTAAAGTATGAACTGCCTCTGAAGAAGGCTGGCTTGACTAACCAAAATATAAGTTCATATTTATGTGCAAAATACATTGCAGCAATTCTTTTAATGTTTTATTTGCTTCATCAAGTACGTCTGGCCCTTCCTGTAAAAAAGGGTTTGTCACCATTGTTATGTAACTTAAGAACAACTTTTCGGGTTAATGATCTCTGCAAGTCTGAAGACTCCGTTTCCTTGAATAGACACCAATGGCAAACATGAACTCTCCCTTTGATTATCAGTGGTGGCGCTTGTTACAAAGAACAAACTAAACGTCACTTTTAGTAGCTTGCTTCAAATTATTAATTTCTGTTTCGGCAGGAACTATCTCCTTCTGTTTACACCATTAGCTCCCTGTGACCACCTTGTGTCTCTTCTGAATTAATGAGTCCCGACGGAGCAGGAAGTTAGAAGAAACCCTTTTGTCAAGGACAGAGTTTATTATGTTTCAGGAAGGTGAAAGTAATCAAAGAGAAGCTATAGCTTGAAGGACGCTGAGATCTCAACTTAGCTCAGCTTATTTCACTCTTCCCAAGGATTGAAAGACTGAGGTTTACTATTATATTTATGAACGAAATTAGACTGCTTATAGACAAAAATATCGACACTACTTCAGAAGTTTAGTCTTCACACAGGCTACTTCAAAACTTGCAGCGTGAGACCTGATAACTAAACAGTTTTGTCAGACACTCATCAGACCAATTATCAGGACCGAAAACGTTTGGTGAAGACTTTACAAAACGGGATTGTAGGGGATTGACTACATCGTTGAAAGTAACGTGTGAATGAGTTACTCGTGTTATTAAAGGACGCATAAATTTTAAACAAATTACTTTTGTCAGAGGAGGGTTGACTTTTGTAGTTCTTATTCTTCTGCCCAAATTCATCCAAATATAATAATTTTTTAAAACTCACGATGTACTTTTATTCACATCTATCAACTGATTACAGTCAAACACTTGCAAATACTTGGCATATTAAACTGCGAATAATAATGTATTTCAAGTTCACAAGAAAACACAACAAAAGTAACTACAACAAACAACGACAACAATAAAAAACCTCATAAAAACCAACTCTATTCTATTAATGATGACAGTAAAGAAACGTTTGAAGTCACTTGCAGTGGCATGGATTGACTATTGCAAAGCATATCATATGGTACCGCACAGTTGGATAAAAAAATGTATGTAGATGTTCAGATTGGAAGATAATATGAGGTCTTTTGTAAATGAATCCATGGAACAATGGAATACAGAATTGACTGAGGGGGGGGGGGGCAACATACGTTAGGAAATGTGAAAATAAGACGAG
>JAAAKL020011225.1:0-13807 GCA_010016065.2 Carybdea cf. marsupialis auct. non (Linnaeus, 1758) | reverse complement strand
CTACTGTTGCTGTTTTCAACGATGCTTCAAGTTGGATCAAACCTCTTCCACCTTCATGTCTCTTGATATAAATCCTGCCTACATCAGCTTTAGGCTGATGGATTCTATGTATGGTCATGAGTTTTCTTGTCTTTCTATCCAACTTTTTTATATCTTCATTATTATTATTATTATTATTATTATTATTATTATTATTATTATTATTATTATTAAAAGGACATAATACTTTTTAAAAATCGTAATGATGTGAGGCAACAAGCTCCTTTTGTTGACGGCATTGAAAACACTTTGTTTCCTTTAAAGGGTACGGTTCATTTGCGGATAGAGAGCGAACATTTAGATGACAGAGAGGCGTTGGCATGGCCAGAAATGAGCAAATTTACGCTTTCGAGCTCAGTTTCTAATAATTGATAACTCATCATCTTTTAAAAAGCTCTTAAAATTGTGAAAAGAAAATTTTAATAAATTTCTGATTCTCAACTTAGAGAGGACAGCACAATCTTTACACGTGATATATTAACAGCGCACGCGCCTCACAGTAAGAAGATATTCTTTCTTCACTACAAGTTATACAGCTGATCTGTTCAGCTTAATGATAGCTCTTATGGATTATGCTCCGTCTTATCTGATAAGACTATTAGAAGAAGATGAGTCATCGCCTTACGTTTCTTTGAAAATGAAGCGCAAGTTTAGCCGTTTACTTTGAGTTTCAGTATTGATCGCTGTCTCCCTCTTTTACTTTCCCTATCCTCAGTTACGTCATCGTCGTCAACTTCAAATTTCGTTGATTCTGTGAACTGTCAACTGGTTTTACTTTTAAAAAGCACGATTGGGTTTACAGTTGTCTTTTCCTCTCTCGAGTTGTGAAGCACAAAACAGACAAAAATGTGGTACAACCAAAGAACAAAAACCTGTCTATATTCTTAATATCTCATTTTCTTTCGGGGGCACCTTTTCCGACGCAAGTTATGTAGTCCGACTGAAAAGCTTGATAGTACAACTAAGTTACCTTCCAAGAGTAAGTTATTTTATAAATGTGAAGAAATACAGAGAGTATAAAAGGTGCTTCATTTTATAGACGAAATGCTGCCCGTACCTTGTGTAGAAAGGAAGACCTTTTGTATGGGCCGTAAAGCAGTTTTACATGACGAGTCACATGGGGCTGAGAGCCTGGTTTCCAAATTGGGGCTGGGTATTTTTATCGAACCTGAAGAACGTGGAGCTAATGTAGCAACTGGAGAAGTAAAGTATATTGCCATTGTAATTCATTCAGCTCGGTAGGTAGAACACAAGACGTGAATGTGTGGATCAAGGGTTCAAAACCTCGTGGTGACCCATTTTGATTTCTCATACATCTTTTCAACTCTAAGGTCTGCTGTTCTCTATAGAGAGTTGTGAGTTATAAAATTTGTTGGTTTACCTATTAAAGCAATGCGTTGCAAAATATTATTTATTTATTTCATAATAATTTAACATCAACAGAACAACAAAAATCCCTACAAGACGGAGGTAAAACCAGAACTATGTATATTAAGATGCTATATTAACTACCATTCTCTTCCATGCTATGCATTCACTTTCTCGATCCTCACAATCCGAACCTTGTGCCACCAGTGCCTTTGAGACAGATTATAAGACAAGGGTGATACACATCATTGGAAAGACGGTTTAAGACTCTCCTAGCCGTATCCTTAACCTATGTTTTCCGGTCCAATTATTCTATCTAAATATTTAATAATTAGCTGTCAAGATAGCTGTAACATTTTCATAAAAAACTCAACCTTTTTAAAGAGACCCTTACTTTTTATGTATGTATGCATGTTTTTTTACTTTTTTGTACATACATTGTCCCCTTCAATTACCTGACCTTAAAAAAGAGGCCCATAAACTTAAGGATAGACAAAACCTATGAGATTTTTTTAGATATAACGCATGCTAAAGTGGGCTATTTCCCCGCACAAGGACACT
This sequence comes from Carybdea cf. marsupialis auct. non (Linnaeus, 1758), assembly GCA_010016065.2. Classification (NCBI taxonomy): domain Eukaryota; kingdom Metazoa; phylum Cnidaria; class Cubozoa; order Carybdeida; family Carybdeidae; genus Carybdea; species Carybdea cf. marsupialis auct. non (Linnaeus, 1758). The sequence continues at coordinate 11,839 of JAAAKL020011225.1, read as the reverse complement.
ACAACGTACAGAGCTACCCTTTTTCTTTCTTTCTTTATAATTATTTCGACCAGTTCGGGATCGTGGCAGGAAAGCTCAGGGTTGTTTCGAACTCACGACCCTCGGGCTGCGAGTCTAAAACTCTAACACTATGTCACTACTTCTTTACAGAGTATTAGATATCAATTCCAAGTTGGACACCGGGCACGTTTTCTCTAAGCTTGGAGCACAGAGAGCAATTTAAGGCCCCATAAGTAGAAGAAAAACTCAGGCGAGCAACTCAGCTCGCCTGAGGCCTGTGGAGGGTTCCAATCGTTGGATGTGCTGCATTTGTAGGTTATGGATCCACTACGTTCTCTGCACAACACATGCAGTGTGTATTATTCTCTAATTTTTAACGTTTATGCCTGTATTGTGGCTACAGATATCAGTTGTATAAAATGCATCTTAATACCAACCGGATAATACATCGAATGATATTGTTTACGTTTTGAAATTGAGCTACGTTATGATAAGTACAAATAAGGTTTTCCTCATTTTATTATTACGATAATAGTGATAATGATGATGAAGATTGACTAACGAATATAGTAGTACAAGCAGGGAGGGTGTCCAGTATTCTGAAAGGAGGAACACTTTTCCCCTACAACACCTCTCTTCAGGGGTAGGGAGCAGGTTGACTACAGGTGGCGGCAAGAATAAACATTACTATTTACATATTCTTGACATTTTCCTTGCAAAAATGTAACTAAGTGCGAGATGTTGCATATAGTTGGTATTAACAAGAAAAAGGGAAACATATTAATCTTTCAATCAAAAACTTTGGCAGTAGCTGTAAAGCGGCAGTAAACACTTGATGGATGTGACACTCTTACTTACTTATCAAGAACAGATGGGTATTCATATACAGCATTTAATTTTGCTTTACTTAATGGTTTTCATTACTATTACATTGTTGCCTTGTGTGTATTGGTGGAAAATTCCGTAAAACGTTTTTTTGACAAAAAACCGGGACTCCAGGTTCACCAATTCAGTAAAGTAAGTGGTATGAAAAATAGTTAGTCTTACCCTTCAAGCGGTTTCACATTCAGAATCTGATATTTATGTACAATCAGTGCAACAAGATTTTTCTTTCGACACACGACCCCAGTTTCAACGTTTCTACCATTTGGCTATAGATTTATAATATCGCATCAAAAAAAAACGTTAAAGGAGCTTCAGGCCCTACGGAGAAAAAAACTAGACTAGAAGGAAAGTATCTGAGGCCTCTGTATTGTTTATAATTTGTTACTATATTGAAATTGTATTCATAGAAAAGCTTTTTCTTGCGTGCTGTTAATAAGCGTTTGTGGAGACACGGGGCACGCACCATTCTCAAGTCAGTATTAAAAAATTATTTTGAGTGAGGCAAGATTAGGTACATTTTGGTTATTGTGGGCAGTAACATGTCGGCCTGTAAGAACACTGTGTTTGCTATGACGCACTTCCTGTTAGTACTTTTCCGTTTTAGCTGCGATGCAGGAACGAGATGTTCAGTTAGATAACGATGATCGACGAAACTAGTATTCTTTGAGTTCCATCTTTATCAAATTGGTGCCGTGACCAGTTCTTGGATTATATGCCTTTAGCTTTACTCACAATGCCAGTTTGATCTTAAAATACGTTTATTGGTTGTTGAGATTGTAAAAACAGTAATGTCAGTACATTATCATTAGGTCTTTGAAGCTTGGGTCTTATCGAGGAGGTTTCTCTTCTACTCACCCATGAGAGCAATAGATATTAAAAGCAGAACAGGTTCAAACCACAACATTCCGCTTGCAATTAATCTATTTACGACAAACGGCGATAATTTTTCGATAATTGAGCAGCCTCACCCAATAACTTATTGCTGATTAACAACTAGAGCATTCGGTTATTAGTAAGATAGAAGAATGATGATTTTTAAAATGCAATCCTGCGTTTAATGCTATTATTTTTAACAGAATAGATTGTCCAAATCGAGGTAGAGGTAGGAACCAATTTTCACTCACACTTTCTTCCACACAGAAGAAATACCAGGGAAGATCAAGCAAATTGCACTTCGTACATATAACGCCCTTGTTGTGTCAAACATGTTCTAAGATGCGTTTTAACTTAACAGACATTTTATCTTCTGCAAAAGGGCCTGCTGTTAACGGGTTTTCTTCTAATCAAATACCTATGTGGGTTTCCAATTTTCAAGGTATTCCTAGGTACGGTGTAGCCGAGTAGAGTACAGGTTTCCTCAAGAATATCAAGACCTATACTGTTAAATTAAAATCTTCGTAATCTTACATGATATGTTAGCTGCTGTGGCCACTCGGGGAAACTGCCTCACTGCTCAATATCTGACCTGGAATTGTTGTTTGTGGCTACAAATGCAACCTATTACACTATGTTTTCCGAATCCTTCCTCTTCTTCGTGTTAGTGAAATGATCACAGTAAGTCTCCGTAGTATAAATTGGGATGTTAATACCCTATAGAAATGCTCTCCACGAGCCTCCCTGTAATAGCAATCAATTTTACATAAGTCCTCACCCATGATTAACGACCCGTTGGAGGTTGAGTAGCGTATATTTCACAATAACCCCTTTTCTCGAATAAATTCCTACAAACCAGTTGGTAATCTTTGTTTTAGTAATATCGTTAGAAGCGTTATGAACATGGGACCAACGAAGACATGAAATAGTGTCATTGATAAGTTGAATTTCCAAAAACCCCCATTCTGATTAAAATTTTTCAATAACTACCCCGCGTAAAATTATCTGTTTGCAAACACGTGTCCCGTAAGTTACATCAAGGATTCAAGGTATTGCAAAATTTGTAACACGTTTGCTCTGGTCTTTTGTAAAAAAACCGTGACGTTTAACATTATCTGCGTAGTGATTAGAAATAATTCATACTAACCATTGCAAATTTATGATCATGGGTTCAAAACAATACCATGAAAGAATACGTTGCCAAACTTCCGTTTTTGTTAAATTTATAACTGCAAAATTCAAAGCTACTGAATTGTAGGCACTTATTTTAAAGGGTTATATGTCACCTAGTCAGTAGTTTACTCTCAGTCAGCCTGGAAATTATGTCTTCAAACACTAGGAGCCTGCTTAGAAATTTTAAATTTTGACTTTGTTTAGTAAATAGTTCAGTGACAGTAAAATTTATTTATGTTTTAGGGAGTACCTACGAAGTATCCACTGACATGAATTCTCACTGGGAGCCAGTCTCACTTATGCTACCAACAGAGCCACTGTATCCTGACTTCCCTTCTTCTTTGTGCCTTCGTCAACTTCGAATGGGTAACCTGTTTCAGAAAGGAGTCTTTTGCAAAGAAGAAATCAAGAAAGGAACTCGTTTTGGGCCTTATCTTGGAGCTAAAATTGGGTTTGATGAGGCGCAAACAAGAGATCATCAATTTTCTTGGGAGGTTTGTAAAACTGAAATTTGTAATTTAGGGTATATCAGGGTGGATTGGTTGGGAATTTTGGGAGGAAAGCTTTCGGATGTCACCGTTACTCGTAAGATAGGTTTTTCTATCCTTGAACAAACGTTGATCATTTTCTGCCCTCCCTTTCTGACTGTTATGCTTTATTAACATTTTACATTTAAATAGCTTCATGTCTTGTGTTGACAACCGCGGGTCACTCAGAATTCCTCACCTCAGATTATGTAACAGTTATGTTCCTTAAAAATTGATCTTTATACTTGTCTTAATCTTTTACTAGTGATGCGAAATATGCATTAACTGATGGATAGGCGAAAAACACGAAATTTTTAGAGCTATATAGGATATTTTTAAGGAATGTAAAAGCTTGGAAATATAGCCCAAAGGACTATTTGACTTCAGTCTAAATGTTTCTTTATTAAATCAGATTTTACCTATGACAGCACATCCCACTGAAAATAGCTAAGGGACTTTGGGCTATCAATTTTGTTCTGAGTTAAGAGGTTTTTACCACTGGGTCATATCGGGATATAATTATGAAGAAAAAGAGTGCTCTACTACTGAAGCTGCGATAACCCTAACAACAATAAAGGAAATATATCAAACTTTAGGTCGTGCTTTTGAGGTTATTCATTATCTGTCTCTAATTGACCTTGCATCGGGACAAGTTTTAACGACAAAAAAGTTCTATAATAGCTCAGGTAAAACCAAAAAATTCAGAACGGAAAGCAAACGTGTACTGAAGGCGATTCTACATTAGCTTCCAAAATGTATATATCAATAAAATATTATCTGTATGCCAATTTTCCTTTTTGCAAGGTATTTGATGGAAATGATATCAAGTGCTTTATTGACGGATATTATGAAGAAAGCAACTGGCTGAAGGCAATCAACTGTGCCCGCTACAATAACGAGCAAAACCTGAGCATGCTGCAGGTCAAAAGTGAACTATACTATGAAGCGATCAGAGATCTACAACCAGGGGAAGAATTGCTCGTTTGGTATGGAGACGGTTACAACATGTACATGAATCTTCCTCTATCAGTTAGAGAGGAAACGATAAAGAAAGAAACCGAGAAGCTTGAAGGTATATGTATAACAATAGCTTTTAATTTAATAATATGCAAATAGAGAAATAGGATACTTTTGAAAAGACAACTCATATTTCGTTGTGGTTGAAAAGCTCTTTTTCGTATGACCCTCGTCAGAACCAATCGTCATAGATATCGTACAAAACAGAGGAGGGGATCGAAATTACAAAAAGGAAGATAAAATAGCGTTCTAATTGGTTAAACTAGAACCAATTGCAAACGTTGACGGATGTACACGAGGGTGCTACTAAAACAATACAAGAGTATAAGAGTATAAGAGTCTTTTCAAGAGTATACTTGGTTTCTGTACCACCAACAATCTTTTCAAGAGAAATAGGAAGTATTAGTAACGGTATCCAATACCAGTGCTCGCACTATCACGTTACGTTTCTCTACCAACTGAGATCTGGTAACGAACAAGAAGCTCCCTTACGTCTCCTAGTCATCATATCAACTCCTTCACGGGTTGAAATCGCATTCAGTTCTATACAAGTTTCAATTTGACAATTTTGTTCAATCTCAAATTGGTTGTCACTTATGTAGATTTACCTAAGAAAAACACATCATATGTCATTCCCTTCCATTTGGGATAGATGAATAACTTTCAAATAAAAGTGCGAAAGGTTGATTTTGTCCCTTATGAGCGGTCGTCTTAAAGTATCATTTCATTTTGAACGTATTGTTTTGTGATACTTTGCCCCTTCATCATATTTGAATTTTTTTTTACTTGCGAAACGGTTTAGTTCTTTCAATGACCTCCTTGCCACTATCATGAATATCCAATTAAATGTTATTCAAGTACCTCAACCATACTGAACAATATCATCGAATTCACGTATTAACTGCATTTTAATAATTATAAATTTCAACTCCGATACAAACTTACCGGCATCAATGTTCATCTCCGTTTCCTTTTACGTTCCTATAGAAGAATCAGGGGCATTTCCATGCGAAAGATGCGGGAAGGTCTTTGCCTACAGATATTACCGTGACAAGCATTTAAAGTACACCAAATGCGTGGATCAAGGAAACCGTAAATTTCCATGCGAACTCTGCCCACGTTCCTTCGAAAAGAGAGATCGTCTTCGAATCCACGTTCTTCATGTGCATCAAAAACACAGGCCGCACGAGTGTAATATTTGCGGAAAGAAATTTTCACAATCAAGCAGTCTTAACAAACATCAACGTGTCCATAGTGGTGAAAGGCCGTACAAATGTCCGGAATGCTCTAAAGCTTTCACAGCATCGTCTATCCTCCGTACACATTTGCGACAACACTCCGGAGAGAGGCCATTCAAGTGTGTCCATTGTGGAAAAGCATTTGCGTCCCACGCCGCTCACGATAGTCATGTTCGCAGAACTCACACAAAACAGAAGCCCTGTGTCTGCGAAACATGTGGCAAAGCGTTTGCGCAAGCGTACGAGCTAAAATTTCACATGAATGTCCATACTGGAAACAAGCCATATTCCTGCGATCGCTGTGGTCGCTGCTTCTCAAGTCCATCATCACGAGACAGACATCGCCTTCATTTTGATTGTTTAAACAAAGGGCAAATGCCAAGAGATGGTGATAACGATATGAACAATAACGCATCCAAGATGGACTCGTAGCCACATAGAGACTAATGTCTTGTTATGGAGGCCCCCACAATCTCCTCATGTACCCATGATAGGACGGGACCATTGACTGCTTAGCTGGAGCAAGTGGTCAGTGGTAATGGGTTTCCTCTTCAGATGGTGAAAAATAAATAAATTCGATCATGTCTACATCTTCATCTATTCTAGTAATTGCTGCTTCCATATTGTGCTCTGTGTCGACAGATGTTCATCTTCCTGGATTTATTTAGGAGGCTTTACGAAGAATATTTATTGCGTTCGACGTACCAATAGTAACCAAACATCACGTTTAGTTTTGCATATATTATGCCGATAATCCTTAATCTAATTTGTTTCTGATACGCCCAAATCGGATGAATTAGTAGCCAGTAGTTTGCACCATGAAGATGAGATAAAGAACAAATTTAGTTGATGATATATGGATTGATTGGTTGTTGCTATTAATAATACATTGTAAAGTCACATTCGTTTTGTTTATCTCTTTTATCACGTTCTAAATGTGAAACATATTGCGGCCTCGTAGGGGATTAGATCATCAAAGGTGGTCACTTAAAAAAGGCATTTCTAGTTTTTCGCTCTTTATTCGTGCAGTGCGGATACGTACATACAGATCTGCAATGGAATACAACATAATTGTGGGAAAGTACTGTATCTAAATTGTAGGAAGGCTCTTGTAGGGAGACCAGACCCTGAATATAAAAACGCTTGGGCTGGTCAAGAGATAATAATTTAGGGTTTAGTGAAAAGAGATGATAATACTATTTTAAATTTTGCAAGTTGTACATTATGTAGTGTAAGCGTGTTTTTGAATACAGTGATTTAGATTCGTGATGTCTATATCTGGCAAGTTTCTCACCAGCATTTTGAATTCTATAGTGTAGGCCTGCGACTACATGTTCTGGATCAACATTAAAGTAAGGTACAAGCCCCACAGTTGATTGCCAATTTTCCTTTTTATTCCAGTTATGGGATTGTCATTATCAGCTTATGAAGTAAGATAAGTAACTATTAATTTCTGCACAAATCAAAATGTTTAGAAAACACTGAACTTTAAGACTATACAACATCCCTCCCATTTTATCATTAGTGTCAAACTCTTATTTTAAAGTAAAATGTATATAATTTGATACACGCCCCCCTTAACTAAATAGCAAGAAACCCTGAAAATCCTAGCTGGCCCCTTTTTTCGACCTCCCCCCACATTTAAGCAGAGAATCGTAGAGGTAGGGCTATGTGCTACATTATACTCGCGTACTTATAATGCAGAGGGGAAGTGTGAGGTCACGATGTTGAAAATGTTTGAAGCACGGAAAAATATTCAATTTTCATGTTGCCCTATTAGTAAGACCATCCATGGCCAAAATTGAGAGTGTTACCCTTTCCCAATACCGAGATATCAGCTTCCAAAGTTGTAAATCTCTCTGATAAAACCTTATTATTTGCTGCTGGCTCCTAAAGTAAGGATTCAAGAAATATCAACAGTCTTGAGCAGAGATTTTTGTAATTGAAATGCATCTAGTTTAAATACTATTTACACTTCAGATCTGATATTGCAGGGTTGCCGTCAGATATCTGGAGTCAAACCTTACTATTTCTAAAACTTTTGATTTGTGACGTCATCACTTTCTTTTCGCACGGAGCAAAGCGTAAATATCGTAGAATGGATCAGCAATGTAAATCAATAAGTGTATATTTTGACATGCTAGTTTATTTATTTATTTATCAAAAATAAGCAAACAAATGTCATGTAAAGATTTCTTTATTGAATATCAAATGTAATCCATTGAACAAAGTCCAAAACAGGGCTTTCAGTATATGTTGTGAAAATGTGAGTATGGGAGGCAAAATCGTGTCGTTTTCTTTGTTATTTTATGAGCACGAACTCTGGTAAGGATTGTTTTGATTACCCATAATCCTATTGTTCAGTTAGTGCATGCATGGAACTAACCAGCAAGGAGTTTTGGTTTCGAAGACCAGTAGACCATTTTTCGGTAAACGTTTCTCACACGACAAGATGGCAAATTGAATGATGGCAGCCTCGTAGGTGGAACCAGGTAGTCCGCAAACTAAGAGATGCGTACAGTATTCTTATGTAAACTACATATTGATTATCTTTCAATCACCTCCAAGAGGGGTTAGCACATGGCACAAGTAACTTGTCTTCAGGATAGGGCGCCGTATAGTGGTCACCAGTGGCTCTTCGGGGAATTATATTTTGACTCTAAAGTCTCGGCGTGTGTGGATAAGATGACAGTTTTTCCACTCAATCACATACTCAATCAGGCCCACTCTTATCGTATTTTGGTTTGACACCACTAATTAAAAGATGAATAAACCCCGTATACTAGAAAGGAAAAGGCAGGCAGAAGAGAGGACAGAGCTGGCAAATATAGCAAGCTCCTTTCTACCAAAGCTGTCTCTTTATAGTCTTAAAAAGAGATCTTGCTCCCCCTGAAGTGACGTGTTCATGATTATGATATATTTGATATGATGGAAAATTAGCGCGCAGTGCAGAAAATTATCGTGAATACTGGATTGTCTCCGTCTCTCGATGAGAGGCCAATGATGAGCAATGATGCCCCATTATTATGATGGATTCTTCCGTCGCTACGACATATGAGGTCTCAACCGTTCGATCAGTTGAGCAACCTACTCTGTGAATTAGAGTGAAAGTGGCTGAGTAGACCAGTCATTTGTACCCTTCACGTGTTCTTCAAGCGTGTTCAGAGTGACACACATGTGTGACAAAGCTGGGCTGCCCAACCACAGGTACAATCCATCCGACGGGCTTCTTGAGTTTCCGTCTCCCCAATTTCCCTCACATGGACTGGGTGGCCCCCGTGACTATGGCAAAGAGAAGTTGTCAAAGCTTCCCAGTGCTGGAATCGAACCGTGGTCGGTGGTTTTCAAAGCAAGCTTTTAGACCACACGGCCACACGCTCCATTATTGAGACTACACTATTAAACAATAAAACTGAGTAACGGGGGAGAAAAGTGGGGAAATACAAAGGACACCACTCAATTTGTAAAGTCAGGTGGTGGCCTTCATTCCAGTGGGCGAGAACCATCACCAAGTAGGAACGCTTCTCAGATCCTGAAGAACGTTACAATGCTCAGCACTGTCTAGTTAAGATAATCAAACCCTATAAGCTCTGGCCCCAACTTTGAAGACGTGAGAACACCGTGATGCTCTGATTTTTCTAACAGCACTTTCGTGGGCATCACAATTTCGGTTCCCTCTTATCGCTCCAGATCAGTTCACGAATTTGGGTGGTGTAATGACATAACTGTGTACAGTACTCCAATTTTAGATTTTACTGCCAAGCGTTACATTTCTCTGCCACTTCTTTATCAATTTCATTTACGTTATCACAAGTGCATATTTACTGCTTAGTATATAAAGACAAGTAGTACACAAGGAAATGGACTTTATAAAACTCCATGTATGTTATGCAAATTACATAGATGTCCAATACAGTAATTGATAATCATACACGAGTGTGAATAAGTTGTCACAACCTTGGTTGTCTTATTACTCCCACTGGATAAATACTTTTCCAAGTGTACCTCCAGTGGTCATAAATTTTTTGATATTTTGTTCGTTCTGTTTCAAGGAATCTAACTGCCACATCAGTTTTGGTCTCACGTACAGTTTTCCGTAGTTACACTTGATTCTTTAACGAAAATTTTCCAGATCGAGGCAATTTTTGAAGTCATAAGGAACAGGAAAATTTAGTTGTTGATTCAAAACGAGGCAAACATGTCGGTGGCCAGGGTGCAGTTTTGACCTCTTTTACACGGTTTTACGTGAAGTACACTCAACATGCGGTAAAAAGAATAGATGGAGGCTTTTCACGTTCACAATAAACAAAATACCACACTGGATTTCCCAGATTTCTGACAACCGGAGGTACTCTTTAAGAAGATGTCAAATCTAGCTCCTAAGCAAAGTACAAGTACAGTTAAAAAGTCAAGAGACATTCCAATTATTTGGAAACGCATTAAACTCTGACATCCTTATTCATCTAGAAAACTACAAATTTAAGAACCTCCTTCACATAATTTAAGTGCCAAAAATTCTTAAAAACCAGTCTGTTTTCAAACCATTACAAAAGTCCAATAAAACATTTCACTTATCAAGGGTTAGATATAAAGGCTGCAGTATTATGAATAATGGATTGAGAGTTGCCTTCTTCATGAAGATATGTTTTGAAAATCACCTCCCCAAAAGAGTTCATATACATTAGATTCGCACCATAAGAAGTACCAATCCAAATATTCCCATCTGTACTTTTGAATGAATAACGAATGTCATTATGACTTATTGATCTTGGATCATTGTCGCTATGCAGATAGCGTGTAAAATTTTTACCGATTGTATCATATTTATTTAGACCTCCCATTCTGTTGCCAACCCAGATACTACCTGTCCTGTCTTCAAAAATGGTTGTTACTGAATTGTTAGATAGGCTACTGGAATCCAATGGATCATGACGAAATCTTACAGATCTTTTTGTCTCTCTATCAAAGAGATTTAACCCATTTCTCTCGGTCCCTACCCAAAAATTACCTTTACTATCTTCGAAAATCTTAGTGATCGAGATACCACTCAAACTCTCAGGATCATTTGGATCATTTCTTATAGTTTCAAAATTGTCAGCACCCCAATTATACCGACTCAATCCATCACGAGTTCCAACCCAAAGATCACCTCTTGAATCTTCATAAATATCAAATACATAATTATTACCAAGGCTGGTGGAATCACTATGAGTACGTTCATAGACTTTAAACTTAACTCCATCGAATCGGTTGAGTCCGGACCAGGTCCCTAACCAAATAAAACCATACCTGTCTTGTAGGATGGTGGAAACTGTATTTTGTGAAAGCCCATCACTAAAATGTTGGAATTTAATCTCATTTTCCAAAAAACCTTCCTGACCAAAACATATTTCTGGTAGCAAGACAAAAACAGCAACAAAAATGCGAATACTAGTGATCATGAAATATTAACAATTCCCTGACGTCTATCAAGTTTAGTGAAATATTCCTAATTAATGGACCTAGTGGGTGGAGTTGAAACAAACACCATTGCAATTTGATTTATTCACCAGACAATGCTGAACAACCCAGGTCTAACTTGTAAACTTTAAATGATTGTTCTTTATCCTAATTCAACATAGATTAGGAATTAAACAGCACTTAATGCAAATAATAGAATCGCCAAAAATATATGATGTTATAATCGTAGGTTCAGGAGCTGGAGGAGGAATGGCTGCGAAAATACTGGGAGAAGCTGGTCTTGATGTGGCTATTGTTGAAGCAGGCCCTCATTATGATCCCAAGGACCCTGCCCAAATGACGCAGTTTAAATGGTCCTATGAATCTCCTCGTAGAGGAGCAAACAACCATCGGGCATTTGGTGATTTTGATGCAGCCTATGGTGGTTGGGAAATTGAAGGAGAACCCTACACTAAGGTTGAAGGAACTGAATTCGACTGGTTTAGGTCACATATGCCTGGGGGGCGTACAAATCATTGGGGCCGAATATCTCTTAGAATTGGGCCTAAAGATTTTAAAAGAAAAGATTAATACATTCCTTAGTTTCTTTATTCTTCGTGTCTAATTCCTGACTTGTCTTTTTTAGTTCCTTTATCCATTCCAATAGTCAATATTTACAATCATGGG